>UESW01004517.1:0-59360 GCA_900491605.1 Calamus simplicifolius
AATAATGAAACAAGAATAAGAGGATAGGAATCAAAGCCTGATTCGAAGATCTTGGTGGCTTCTTCCTTCTCTTCCTTTGAATGGATCTTCCTTCAAAATGCTCTTGAGACTTAGAAGATCAGAAAAACTAGGGCTTCTTTCTTCTCTTGAGATTTCTTCGAAATAGAACAACAAAAGCTTGGAATCTCTCTTTTCTTTTGGGAAATCAGTATGATTTTTCCTTACAAGTTTTCCCTCATTTCTCTATTGATTTTCTGATGGATTTCACAGATTTCTCTCTATTTTTCTTTTTGTCTCTCTTGTCTCTTCTTGTTTGGATGCAGCAAACCCTCTTCTTATAGATCCGATTAATTCATAAATAGTTTAAAACTATCCGTTAGAAATAAGTGTAAGAAGGATTAGATCCATAAATAGCAATAGCCGTTGGGATTAAAAAATATAAAGATAAAGTTTAGAGTCGTTTGATAGTTCTGGAGTCGTGTCTGACATTCTGGAGTCGGCTCTAACTTTTCTGGAGTCGGCTCTAACTGAAATTCTTTAATCCGCTCGATCTGGAGTCGTCTCTGACTTTTCTGGGGTCGACACAAAATTCTTCTGGAGTCGACTCTAACAGTCCGGAGTCGACTCTAAGTCATGGCCTAAAAAACCATCGTTCTGTCTTTTCTGTTGGAGTCGGCTCTAACAGTCCCGGAGTCGACTCTAAGTCTATGCCGTTTTTGGAGTCGACTCTGCGATTCCATGTGTCGACTCTAATATGCAATCTTACCTTGACATTATATTCGAACCAGAACTTGATTTGACTCTTGATTTTGATTATCAAATCGACTTATAATCTGAAAAACTTAATCAAAATCATTAGTAACTTCAAATGTTATACTCAAATAGTTTTGTTAATCATCAAAATCCTCAATTGGGTCAACAACTTTGCTCAGGTAGCGGGACATGGTCAGGTCTCTAGCCTCGTACTCCCTAGCGACCTGCCCGGAGATAAGCTGGGAGTCCATGAAGGCCCTCTGACGCTCCGCACCGAGCTCCTTGGCTAGCTTCATCCCTGCCAGCAAGGCTTCATATTCGCTTGGTTGTTGGTGGCTGGGAACAAAAACCGGAGGGCATACTCTACCACCTCCCTCTCGGGACTCGCAAGAATAAGTCCAGCTCCACCCCCTTGAGAATTTATCGCTCAATCTACATGAAGGATCCAGTCTTCCTTCTCCACCCCCTCGGCCGTAGGGGACTCCATGTGCACCTCCGAGTGCAAATCCTCCGGATGCTCCTTTGCCCAAGTGCACTCGACCAGAAAGTCGGCTAACACCTGGGACTTCATTGCAGGCCTTGGCCGAATGGATAGATCAAACTCCCCCAACTTGATGGTCCACTTGGCCAGCCGACCGAAAGTGTCAGGACGGGACAGAATAGTCGAAGTGGTTGGTCCGTGAGCACTACGATCGGATGAGCTTGGAAGTAGGGTCGGAAGCGCTGAGCTAAGACCACCAGGGCAAAGATGATCTTCTCAGTCTTAGATTATCTCGTCGGCGTCGTGAAGCACTTTACTGGTGTAGTAGACCGGCTTCTGCACCCCGTCGGCATCCATGCGGACAAGCACGGAGCTGACGACCTCGGGAGAGGCTGCTAGATACAAAAAGAGTTCCATCCCATTCCTCAGCTTAGACGACAGTGGAGTAGATAGAAATTTCTTCAGCTCCTCGAAAGCTTCTTGACACTCCTCGTCCACTTGAAGCTGTTGACCTTGCGCAGTGCCTTAAAGAAGGGCAGACACTGCTTTGCCGACCTTGACATGAAGCGGCTCAGGGCTGCCATCCTCCCGGTCAGACGCTGCACCTCCCTTTTATTAGCTGGGGGCCTCATACCCAAGATGGCTCAATTTTGTCTGGGTTAGCTTCAATTCCGCTGTGTCACCATGAAGCCCAGGAACTTGCCCGCCGCAACCCAGAAGGTGCACTTGTGGGGGTTCAGCCTCATTCGGTACCGACGCAGGTTGGCGAAGGTCTCTACAAGGTCAGCAATATGGTCCGCGGCGTGGGTGCTCTTGGTCAGCATGTCGTCCACGTACACCTCCATGTTGCCGATCTGATCCTCGAAGACCTTGTTCATCAACCTCTGGTAGGTGGCCCCTGCATTCTTCAACCCGAACGGCATCACCTTGTAGCAGTATATCCCCTTCTGGTGACAAAGGAGGTCGCCTCTTCATCAGCCGGGTTCATCCTGATCTGGTTGTACCTCGAGAATGCATCCATGAAGCTGAGGGTCTCGTGGCCGGACGTAGCATCTACCAGCTGGTCGATCCAAGGCAGCGGGAAGCTATCCTTGGGCACGCCTTGTTGAGGTCGGTGAAGTCCATGCACATCCTCCAACTCCACTGGCCTTGTGGACCATTACAACATTCGCCAGCCAATCGGATAGTGTACCTCGCGAATGTGTCCAGTCGTCGTCAACTTGCGCACCTCTTCATCTATGGCCTTCTGTCCGTCTGGAGCAAAGCTCCTCTTCTTTTGCCAAACAGATCGGTACTCCGGCTTGATGTTGAGTTGGTGGGTAATCACTTCCTTCGGAATGCCTGGCAT
Source organism: Calamus simplicifolius (assembly GCA_900491605.1). Classification (NCBI taxonomy): domain Eukaryota; kingdom Viridiplantae; phylum Streptophyta; class Magnoliopsida; order Arecales; family Arecaceae; genus Calamus; species Calamus simplicifolius. The sequence goes on from UESW01004517.1 coordinate 2,583, forward strand.
GTCGGATGCCGACCAGGCGAAGATATCGACATTGGCTCGTAGGAAAGCAATGAGCTGGCTGCGAGCCTCCTCCGAAAGTAGAGCCCCTATTTGAATGGTCTGTGCCGGGTCCTCTCCCAGGGGTAAGGTCAGCAGATGCTCGGCCGGCTCTCCCTTCCTCTCCGAATCTGGGGGTCCAACGCTTCGGGTGTAGGTGTGAGCATCACCCCTTGAGGGCTAGGGGCCATGTGGCAGCAATTGGCGGTGGGTTCTGCTCCCCCTGCATCTCCTCGATCCCTTCGATGGTTGGGAATCTCACCAGGAGCCTTTTGGGGAGATTACACATCCAAGAGGTTAAGTCCGGGCCTTCCGAGTATGGCATTGTAGGCGAGAGGCACCCAGACCACCAGAAAGCTCATGAAAACTGTGCTTTGATGCGGGGCCATGCCAACCGTGACAGGAAGGGTGATCTCCCCTCGACCTTTACGAAATCTCCGTAACCCCATCAGGGGCATGGTGACAGGCCAAGCAGGTCGGGTGATAGGTTCATGCGAAAAAAGCATCATAATTCAAAACATCCATCGAGCTCCCATTATCAACCAAATTTTTTTTACAGGGTGCTTAGCTATCGTCAGACACAACGACGCTATCATCATTTTTATTGACCACCCCCTCTAGGTCCCTTTTAGAAAAAGGGATTACAGAATCTAACTCTCCCCTCCCCTCTTGGCCTCTTGGGTGGGCCGCCTGCCCCCCAGGAAGTATTGTCACCGTCTTCTCGGTTGGAGCATTGTCGATCATCGGTGGCGGTGGCACTGATGGGCCGGGAGCTCCCGGGTTGTTCCTCTGAATGAACTTTCCCATGTGACCACGCTGGATAAGGTCCTCTATCGCCTTCTTCAGCTGGCGACAGTCGTCGGTGTCATGGCCGTGGTCCCGGTGGTAGCGGCAGTAGAGGCTCTTGTTGCGTGGGATTTTTGGATTCATTGGAGGAGGGCACTGAAGATAGGGCTCGCCTTCGATCTCGAGCAGGATGTGTGATATCGGGGCGAGCAGAGGAGTGTAGGGCCCATCTCTTGGTGCAGGAGCTCGGGGATGGTTGTCTGGTCGGCGAGGAGGCTCAGGCCTTCTGGGTCGAACTTCAGCAGGCTCTGGACGAGCCGACTTCTTGGTGGTGCTTCCGCTAGCCTCGCGCCGGGAGGAGTCAGCCTCATCAATGCGGATGTACTTCTGGGTCTGACTCAGGAGCTCGGCGTAGGAGCCGGGCGGCTTCTTGTCGAGGGAGTACGCAAAGCGGAGGGGCGGAGACCTCGCTTTAAGGCCAAGGTGGCCACCGAATCCTCGAGGTTGTAGACCTCCAGGGCTGCCTCCTTAAACCGAGCGACGTAGTCCTGCAGGGACTCGCCACTCTTCTGCTGGATGGAGAAGAGGTTGTCTGCCACCCTTGGAATCTTCCGACATGCATCAAAATGGGCCAGGAAGGCCCTCTCCTGTTGGCGAAGGAGTCGATACTCCGCGGGCAGGCGGGAGTACCAAGCTCGAGCAGCTTTCTTCAAAGTGGCGGGGAAGGCGATGCACAGAAGTGAATCAGTTGCCCCTTGGACCTGCATGAGAACCTTGTAACTTTCTAAATGGTCCAGGGGGTCCGTGGTCCCGTCATACAGGTCCAGCTGAGGAAGGCGGAACCGGGTTGAGATCGGCTCCTCTATGATCCGACGGGACAGCGGTGGCCGGCTGTCGTAGTCCGCCTCTGGTGGGTTGGTGATCCGGCGGCTGAGCTCCTTCAACCGCTGATTGTACTCGTCGAGCCGACGCTCAGCTCGGTGGGCTATTCTACGTCGAAAGACCCCTCCCTCAAGGAATCCGAGGGGGAAGAGTGGTGGCGATGCTGACGAAGGCGCTCTGCCTCCCTCCCATGCGGCCGCTTGGGAGATGCGCTAGCACGGCGAGAGGGTGACCAGGGCCTCTTGGAGGCTTCAAGGGGTGAGGCTTGGGTGAAGCGTGGCGGTGGCAAGCTTCTCGGGCAGGAGACCTCCTCCGAAAAGAGTGCTGGCTGGGTTGGATGACTCCGAGCACCGACGGGAGAGGCTCCGGTTGCTGCGCAGCCACCGCCTGATGCTGTAGGCCTTGAACCACCGTTGCCAAAGATTGGACTTGTGCGGCGAGGGCGGCAAGCCGGTCTTCTTGAAGCTGCTGCGGTGGTGGTGGTGCAGGAGCATCGGCTAGGAGAGCTGAGGGGCCAACCGCTAGCGGATCAGCCCCTTGACGCTGCCCCCCAGGACGATTGGTGGAGACCTCTCGCGCACGAGTCGTCACCATCGCTTGAGAGCTCAGGAAAAAGAAGTTGTCGCTGACAGGTTCGAAGCTTTTCTCTTCTCCCCCCTTCCTGGCGCGCCAATCTGTTGACGCCGAGGCACCTTCCTTGAATGCCAGGGAAACGAAGATCCACCTCGCCAGACTCCTGCATGAAAAGTCCCCGGAGACCGGATGTTCTGATGGGGACCCTTCGATGCTCAAGTCAGTCACTCGGGAATAGACAAGAGTTAGCTAGCAGAAGAAAGCTAGAGAGTTAAGGTTCAGAATCCTTCCCTCTTCGCAAGTGCGGGCTTTTATACCTGTTCAAAGATCTCCCCCTTTCCGTGCTTCCAGAAGGTTACCGATTTCAAGATATCCCCGTCCGATAACGGACAAAAAGGAGGGGCTGACAGTGATGGGCCGTATCGTTACTATGCGCCAGAGGTGTCCTGCTTGATTTGCCACCCGCCAGTACGGCCTTACAAGTGTCGGGCGGCCGACTTCATCAGGTGCGCGCCGTTAAGAGGTATGGCCGCTTGCAGTCGCAGGCGAGTGGTGTGTCGTATGCCGTAACGGGATATGACCATACGTAGTCGCAGGCGAGTGGTGGGCCGCACGCCATAACGGGTATGGCCACGCACTGTTATGGATGCGTGGTGGACTATACGCCTTAATGAGGCATGGCGACGCACCGTAGCAGGCGAGTAGTGGGCCACGTAGGCATGCCATGTGGCCCGTTGCTATAAGCTCAGGGCCGAGGCTGAAGCTCGGGGCTGAAGGAGGCCGATGGTCTCGGAGGTTGAATGATGCCTCGAGGCCGAAGTGGGCCTCGGAGGTTGAATGGTGCCTCGGAGCCGAAGCGGGCCTCGGAGGTTGAATGGTGCCTCAGAGGCCGAAGCGGACGCCGTCAGTCTCCTTTACCGTCAATTCTGACGGTACTGGATCAGCCATATCAAGTACCATACTGGTAGCGTTGGTACTATCTTTTTTTGGCACTATGACATGCCAATCTTAAACTAAGGATAATTTCTTAATTTCTCTAGTTTTGACTTTTCAATTAATTACATTATTTGTTACCAATTGAATGCCATATGTATGACATCCTTTTTTTGGTTGCTTTAGAAAGTTCAAATGGGTTTCAAGTCAATTGATCTAGTCATTCAAGGCAAAACAAACTCTGAATTCAGTCTATACCTTTAATATCATTTAATTTCCTTCGAAGATTTTCTCATTCATTTTCTAAGAAAATTACCTTGCCCACAATGGGAGTTGTTGCCGCCAAATCACTTTTGATAAGCGTCAGGTGAGATGTGAGCCTCACAGGCCTTTAAGGGAATGGCCAAGCTGTCTCCTTCAATCGGGAACCTGCAAGAAAAAGCCCCGGACCGGTGGTTCCGGCGGGGACCCTCCGACGCTCAAGTTAGTGATTTGGAGAACAGGTATTTGAATTATCGAGTAGAGCTTGAGTCCCCTACCTCGAGGGCTGGGGCTTTATATACCTGTTCGAGGGATCCCTCTTACCCTTCATTCGTAACATTTGAATCCTTTTTGGATAGTTGTTGGTTTCCGGTCTTCGACGTGCCGCAAAGGACGGGTAGTGGGGCTAGACGTGGCCCAACCCATCGTTGGTGCGTCAGGGGGAGGCACGTTCCTTGCACACGTCATCGGGTATATTTGTGGCGGAGTAATCCACCACTCTCGGGGAAGTGGGCCACGAAGCTTGACCGAGGATGACCGATGCCGAGGCCGATGCGGAGGCTGACGCCGCGGCCGACGGAGGCCAAAATGGGCCGGCTGACGCAGAGGCCGACACCAAGGCCGAGACGGCCGCGGCAGATGCGGAGGCCGAGATGGGCCGCGGCCGACGCAGAGGCCGATGCCAAGGCCGAGATGGGCCGCGGCCGACGCGGGGGTTGAAATGGGTCGTGCCGACGCAGAGGCCGATGCCAAGGCCGAGACGGGCCGCAGCCGATGCGGGGGTTGAGATGGGCTGGAGGCCGGGATGAGCCCAATGCCAAAGGATTGGAATGCGCCAAACCGTGCGACATCGGGTTCGTGGACCCTTCATTTTGTGGGTCATTTGGCTTGATCAGCTACATCAGATGCCCCCCCGCCCCTGAGCTGGTCACCGTTTAAGTGAAAGGGGTCGAATCATTAGCAGCTGATCCCCATATCGCGTTGAACGGTGTCCGCACATGTGTCCTTGATAGGATGGCTCCTTTAAGACGGTAAGATCATGGGGCATCATCATCTTCATCCTAACCGTCAGATCCACCTCGAGGCTAGGAAGCCTTTAGAGATCTCCAAAATATCGGCGACCATCATTGAGTCGCCAAATCACTGGCACCGATATGCTCTCATTGGTTGGAGGTCTTGTCTACCGTGCGCCCGGAGCGTCGCCGCAGAGTTCTTCTCAATGAATCGTGTCCGCATGGCCGGTGCATCGGGCGGGGGCAATTTTGAAAATGTCGATGAGGTGTATATAAGAAGGGGCGTGCCCTAGCTTCAATTTCACCTACTGCCCAGAGTTTCTTCTTCTCCCAGCCTGAGTGCCTCTTCAATTTCTTCTTCTTCGTTTGCCCAGGTTAGTTCTCCATGCCTTCCCGACCGTCTTCTTCTTCTTCCTCTCTTCCCGGTCCTCCACTAACCAGGTTCCCCCATCCCGTATGGCTACGGCTGGGGAACCTGCTGTCAGGAGCCCTCTGGTGGTTGTAGCTCCACCTCCTAGGGTAGCCTCGTCCTCTAGGGCAAGCTGGGGTTCCCCTGAGGGGACTGTCTCCACCCTTACCTCCACCGACCTTGCAGCTTTTAGGGTGGCCTATAGGATACCCGAAGGGGTGCGACTGATCGCCCCAGGACCCAATGATAGGGTGACTTCTCCCCCTCGGGGGGTCGCCCTATATGAGGAGTTTTTGAAGGCCGGTCTTCGACTTCCCTTCACCCTTTCATCATTAACCTACTAGATAGGTACAATTTGGTCCCGACCCAACTAGTTCCCAACTCGATTAGGGCCATTTGTGCCTTCTTGGTGTTGACCCGCCTTCAGGCTTCCTGAGCAACGTCTCCCTCTTTCGCAGTCTCTACACCATCCGGGCTCAGTCCGGCTGGTGGTTATTTGCCCCCGGCCGGGTAGAGCCCTTAGGCTAGGTCTTCCGTCATCCATAAAGGGGTGAAAATCCTGATTCTTTTTCGCCGAGGTGGACGGGGTAAAAAGGGAATGGGGCCTAATACTGAGGCCAACAAGAACTTATCAGTCATGCCAAGGGACCAGGAGGCTTTCGATCTTCTCCTGGCGACTGAGCTCCCATCCTATCGAGAGCTATTGTCGGAGGACAACCTCCGACACGCCGGCATCGCTCCTGATGACGGTGAGGGCCTCTTCGAAGATGGCGTTTCAATTTTTCATTTTCTTTTCTCTTTTTTTTTAATGACACCGGTTCTCGTGCAGCCATGAAGATCAACATTCCAGCCGAGGCTTTCGAAGGGCCGCGGTCAAGAAAAGGAAAGGGCAGGGTGCTGAAGCCGAGGGATCGAGGAAGAGACCTCGGTCCCAATCACCACCTGCGCCCGAACCGCCCCCAGAATTCCTACTCCGTCGCCACCACCCCGTCAATCTCCTGCATCAACACCACAACCACGGCGTCTCCTACACCACTATCGCCACGGCGATCTCCCACACCACTGCCGCCGTCGGAGCCCGTCGATTTGACCACGAGTATGCTGCCCGAGGAGTCGAGGGCCCACGTCGCACGGCCGGTCGAGCATCCCGACCCGTCGTCCACTGAGCCGATCCCAAGGGACGCGCCTCAGGCCAGCGGAGGGGCACCTGTCGATAGGAGGCAGAAGGCCATAGTCGGCTACGAGGCCCGCGCCGCCGCGTCTGAGCCCACAGGGGACAAGTTGGGGCCGATCTCCTCGCGGCCTTCTCTTATGAACCACCCCCACCTCGCTGAGAAGCTACTGTCGGTGGCATCCACTTCTACTATTCGGGAGGAGGTCAAGCGGACCAACTCCCGCACTCTCTTCAAGGATTGCCAGGCGGCCCTGCTCCGGGTAAGTGACTGTTCATATCTTGACCCTATTTACTCTTCCCATGCTTGTTCTTTGTGACTAACATCGGTCTTACTGTGCAGGTGGTAAATGTTTTCAACTATACGCAGACTCTTGCCGCCAACGGAGAGCGCCAACTTAGTCGCTGCCGCGGGAGGTTTTCGAGTACCGAGACCGGGCAACGAAAGCTGAAGATGCTCTCAAGCTGACTTTGGCTGGGGAGGCAGAGAGGCTTGAGATAGTTCGGTCTCAGGCGCGAGCCGAGTCGGGCGGCGCAACAACAGATGCGCAAGGCCCTTGAGCGTGCCCTCGCGAGGGGAAGTGATGGCCGCTGAGGCGGAATTGGCCGACGTCAAGGCCCAGCTCGAGACAGCGAAGTCCGAGCTGAAATCTGCCGAGGAGAAGACCGAAATCGCCGAGGAGGTGGCCCGCCTGGCTGACATCAAAATTGCCGAGGCCACGGAGGTGGTGAAAGCCGCCGACAAGAGATTGGCTGAGGCCGAAGCGGCGGCTCGGGCCACAGAGGAGAAGGCGGCCGATGCCGCAGTGAAAGCCATGGAGAGCTACCGAAGCTCTCAGGTCTTCGTCGAGGAGGTAGCTGAAGCTGGGGCCGGCGCCTACCTCCATGGTTTTTATGACTGCCGAGACAAGGCAGTAAGGGTCTTTGGTACTGAAGGCCTTAAAGACTTGGAACCCGATGAAGACCTTGAGGTCGGGGAGATCAACCACGGCTCCATTCCGGCCGACGACGCTGCCCCCCCCAGCTGATGCTGCTTCGGCCGAGAATTGAAGATCCGCCTGCGGCATCGGTTCTTTCTTTGTTTTTTCCTATTTAACAATGTACTCAAGTCCGACTATGGTCGGCGTTTTGTAAGAGCTTTGGTAGTTAATGAAAAGAAAGTATCCTTTGAAATTTGTGTTGGAGCTATGAATTCTTTCTTTTTCTTTTGTTCGATGTTATCGATACTTAGCTTCTCAAGTTGCTTGCCCACCACAATCTTCGGTGCCCGTAGGAGTGCAGAGTCACACTAACCGACCGAAACGGGGTCCCTTATAGTTTAGCTAGAGACGTTTTAGGATTAGTATGCGCTGATTCCTGACCGCCGGCGTCGGGTTGCTGACGAGCCGTAAGTATCGAGCGGGCCCCGAATAGTCTTGTGACCCGAGCCTTCGGCACTATTTTATTAAGGGGCTTTATAATGTTGCTTCGCCGACATGTATTATGTGCCATTCCACGAAGGGCATTTAATGCGGTCTTGTGGGAGTGACCCGATATCGTGCCAGGGAGCTTCTTAACCCTGAAGGGTGATCTGAGGGTCTCTTACCAGGCTCAGGATCCTTTCAACCCCGAAGGGTGACCTGAGGGTGCTGTGACCAGGCTCAGGGTCCTTTCAACCCCGAAGGGTGACCTGAGGGTGCTGTGACCAGGTTCAGGCTCTGACGTTGGAGTTTGGCTTTAGCACCGACACTAAAGTTGGGCTCCGATGCCGACGCGGAAGTAGGTCTTCGGCGCCGATGGGGAGTCGGGCTTTGGTGCCGACGCGGAAGTCGGGCTTTGGCCACATTGTCATGGAACAGAGAGGCAATGCGAAGTAATGCATAAAAGGGCACTTTTACTTCAAGAAGATTGAAAGATGAGGTATTCGAACCTACGAACATCCAGTTGAGTACATCGTTGATAGTACCGGCGAAGGTTGTCGGAATTCCAAGTTCGAGGGAGCGATCTCCCGTTGAGCTCCTCGATTCGATAAGCTCCTCGTTGAAGGGCCTCCACGACCCGATAGGGTCCCTCCCAGTTGGGTGATAACTTTCCTTCCTCCGTTGGCCTCGAGTCCTCGACCTTTCGGAGGACCAAGTCTCCAGGTCGAAACACCCGGGGTCTAACGCGGGCGTTGTAATACCTTGCCGCTTTCTGACGATAAAGCGGCCATCCTGATCCGCGCTAGATCACGCGTCTCCTCGATGAGGTCCAAGTTGGCCCTCAACTGGGCTGAGTTGTCCTCCTCACTGTAGGCTTCCACCCTAGGGCTGGGGACTCCGATTTCGACTAGAATGATGGCCTCGGACCTGAAGACAAGACTGAATGGGGTTTCACCGGTTGGAGTTCTCGGAGTCGTATGGTACCCCATAGGACATGGGGAAGTTCTTTCACCCATCTTCCTTTAAAGTCATCGAGCCGTGTTCGAAGTCCCTGAAGGATAGTACGATTGGTTACCTCTGCCGCCCCATTGGTCTGTGGGTGACCGACAGAGGTGAATCTTTAATTGATCCCTAACTCAATACAAAATTCTCTAAAGGGGGCATTATCGAACTGTCGGCCGTTGTCTGTAATGAGAGTGTTGGGAGTCCAAAACGGCAAATTATAGACTTCCAGAAGAAGGTTCTCACTCTTGCTTCGGTTATTTTGGCTAGAGCTTCAGCCTCTACCCATTTGGTGAAATGGTCGATAGCGACCAGCAAAAACCATCGTTGACCAGAGGCAGGGGGAAATGGTCCCAAGATGTCCATCCCCCACTGGGCGAAGGGCCACGGAGCAGAGATGGGACTCAGATGAGAAGTGGGCTGCCGCTGGACGTTGGTGTGCCGTTGACAACTGTCACACTTCCGTACTAAGCCGGCCGTCCTCCCGCATGGTGAGCCAATAGTAGCCTTGATGGAGGGCTTTATATGCCAGCGCTCTGCCCCCTAGATGGTTCCCACATGCACCTTCGTGAATCTCGCGGAGGATGTAGTCGGCCTCGGCGGGACCGACACACTTGAGGAGGGGATACGAGAAGGACCGCCGGTATAGGCATCCATCCATTATTAGAAATTTGGAGGCTCGCCATTTGAGGAGCTTGGCCTCGGCGGGTCTTCAGGAAGAATACCATCGGCAAGATATCGGACATAGGCGTCCATCAGGTCGGCTCTTGGCCGATGGGCAGTGCTTCCTCCTTGGACTCGATGCTCGGGTCTTCCAAATATTCCACATACATCCTTCCTAGGGATTCATCTACCGTCGTAGCCAGCCGGACAGCGCGTCAGCCCTAACGTTCTCCTCGGGGAATATAACTGATACTGAAATGAGCAAAGAGGGAGGACTGTGATTGGACCTCACTCAAGTATCGGGACATGATGGGGTCCCAGCTTCATACTCCCCAGTGATTTGTCCCAAGATGAGTTGGGAGTCGGTGTATGCTCTGAGATGCTCTACTTTAAGTTCCTTGGCAAGCCTCATCTCGGCCAACAAGGCTTCGTACTCGGCTTGATTGTTTGTGGCAGGAAGAAAAAGCGGAGAGCGTACTCAATTGTTACACCGTTGGGGCCGGCAAGAATGAGTCCTGCGCCGCTCCCTTGGGAGTTTGAGGCCCCGTCCATGTGAAGAATCCAATCCCTCCTTGGATTAGTGGTCGGCACCTCCAGGGACTTCGTCGGGGCTTCCCTGGCCTGCTCGTCGGCCCAAGTGCATTCAACCAGGAAATCCGCCAAGACCTGGGACTTCATAGCCGACCTCGGTTTGAAGGTCAGGTCGAATTCTTCCAACTTGAGTGCCCACTTTGTCAGCCGACCGGAGGTGTCAGGGCGAGATAAAATCGTTCTCAGGGGCTGGTCCGTCAGCACCACAATTGAGTGGGCTTGGAAGTAAGGCCTGAGACGCTGAGCCGACACTATTAGAGCAAAAATAATTTTTTCGGTTTTGGAGTACCTGGTCTCGGCATCATGGAGCACTTTACTGGTGTAATACACCGGCTTCTGCGCTCCTTCAGGGTCTATTCGGACGAGGATGAAACTGACTGCCTCCTGAGAAGCGGCCAGGTACAAAAAGAGATCCTCCCCCTCCACAGGTTTCGACAATAGTGGTGGAGTCGATAAGAAATTCTTCAATTCCTCGAAGGCCCTTTGGCAGTCAACCGTCCACTCGAAGGCGTTGACTTTTCGCAGGGCCTTGAAGAAGGGAAGGCATATCTCAGCCGATCTGGATAGGAAACGACTCAGAGCTGCCAGCCTTCCGGTCAGATGCTGGATTTCCATTTTATTCACCGGCGGCCTCATGTCCAGGATAGCTTGAATCTTATACGAGTTCGCCTCTATCCCTCGTTGCATCACCATGAATCCCAGGAACTTGCCCGCTGCGACTCCGAAGGTACACTTCCGGGGGTTCAGCCTCATCTGAAACCGAAAAGATTGCTGAAGGTCTCCATCAAGTCAGATATGTGGTCGTCGGCTCGGACGCTCTTGGTCAGCATGTCGTCTACGTACACTTCCATATTGCGCCCGATCTGACTTTCAAAGACTTTATTCATCAGCCTCTGATAGGTAGCCCCAGCATTTTTCAATCCGAAGGGCATGACCTTATAGCAGTAAATTCCTTTCTCGGTCACAAATGATGTAGCCTCTTCATCTGATGGCTCCATTCTATCTGATTGTACCCCGAGAAGGCATCCATGAAACTGAGGGTCTCGTGGCCGGAGGTGGCATCCAGGTCGATCTTGGGAAGAGAAAGCTGTCCTTGGGGCAGACCTTGTTGAGGTCGGTGAAGTCGATGCACATCCTCAGCTTCCATTGGCTTTCCGAACGATCACCACGTTAGCCAACCAGTCGGGTAATGGACCTCCGAATGTGTCGGCGGCGATCAGTTTGTGGACCTCCTCGTCGACGGCTTTCTGTCGCTCGGGGGCAAAGCTTCTCTTCTTTTGCCGGACCGCCCTACAGTTGGATTTAATGTTAAGTTTGTGAGTGATTACCTCCACCGGTATACCTGGCATGTCGGTCGGCGACCATGCGAAGATATCGGAGTTGGCTCGGAGGAAACCGAGGAGTCGGTTTCTCTCTCCTCAGGAAGAAAAGCTCCGATTTGGACGGTTCTCGTCAGATCCTCTCCTAGGGGGAAAGTCAATAGATGCCTCGCCGGTTCTCCCCTCTTCTTGGCTTCTCTCGGGTCTGTCACCTCAGGAGTCGGCGAAAGGTCTGCCGACTGAGGACTAGGGGCCGTGTGGTAGCAGAGGGGCATCGGGCTCCTTTCCCCTCGCATCTCCCCAATCCCATGACGGGTAGGAAATCGCACAAGTAACCTCTTCGTCGAAATAACGGCATCCACAGATTCAGGCCCGGCCTCCGAGAATGGCGTTGTATGCTAGAGGAACTCTTACCACCAGGAACTTCATAAAGATTGTGCTCTGGCGGGGTGAAGTCCCGGCCGTGACGGGAAGGGTAATCTCTCCCTCAACTTTTACCGAGTCTCCGGTGAAGCCCACGAGAGGCGTCGTCACTGGCCGAAGGGAGTCCAAAAGCAAGTTCATACAAACAAATGCATCATACGTCAAAATGTCAACTGAGCTTTCACTATCAACTAATATTCTTTTTACATGATGTTTAGCAATCGTCATGGACACGACACACTTTCATCATTTGGGTTATTTATCCCCTCTAAGTCCTTTTCAAAAAAAGGGATTACAGGACTATCTCTCACCCCTCCGAGGTCTTTTTGAAGTTCCACCGCTCCCCAGGAGATCATCGCCACGGTCTTCTCGGTCGGGGCATTGTCGATATTGGCTTGCTGGGCCGGTGGTGCGAAGGGCCCGGTGCTGTTGGATTCCTTCTCCGGACGAACTGACCGAGATGGCCTTGCTGGATGAGCTCCTCTATGGCCTTCTTTAGCTGTCGGCAGTCTTCCGTATTGTGGCCATGATCTCGGTGGAAATGACAATACAGATTTTTGTTGCGGGGAACTCCAGGCTTCAGGGGTGCAGGGCGCTTGAGATAGGATTCGCCCTCGATTTCCATAAGGATGTGAGAAATCGGGGCTAATAGAGGGGTGTAACGCTCACCTACAGAGGCGAAAGTCCGTGGCCGATTATTGACCGACGAGGCGGCTCGGGCTTCTTGGCATGAGACCCACCAGACTCTGATCGGGCTTGCTTTTTGCTGGGGCCCTCATCAGTTTCCCGCCGAGAGGAGTCGGCCTCATCAGCGCGGATGTATTTCTAAGCTCGACTCAGCAACTCCGCATATGAACTCGGGGGCTTCTTGTCCAACGAGTACGCGAAGCAGGAAGGATAGAGCCCACGCTTTAAGGCCAAAGTGGCCACCGAGTCATCGAGATGATAGACCTCCATTGCTGCCCCTTTGAAGCGGGCGACAAAATCCCGAAGAGTCTCTCCACTCTTCTGTCGGATGGTAAAGAGGCTATCGGCTACCCGAGGGATCCTTCGGCTCATCGAAGTGGGCGAGAAAAGCTTTCTCCAACTGTCGGAATGAGCTGATACTGCGGGGAGGTAAATGGGAGTACCAAGCCCTTGCGGCCTTTCGTAGAGTGGCTGGGAAGGCGATGCATAAAAGAGCATCAGATGCTCCCTGGACCTGCATATGCACCTTATGACTTTCCAGATGGTCCAAGGGGTCAGTAGTGCCGTCATAGGGATCTAGTTGAGGAGGCGAATCGGAAGGGACGGGTTCTTCCATGATCCGCCTAGTCAGAGGAGGGCGGCGGTCATACTTTGCCTCCGATTGATTTGTCAGCCGTCGGCTGAGCTCCTCCAAGCGCTGGTAGCGCTCCTCCAGTCGCTTCTCCCGCGGAGGTGGATCTTCTCGCCAACGGACTCTTCCCCTGATGAAGCAGAGGGAAGACCAGGAGAGGGATGGCATCGATGGACGACACCCTTCCCTGGGGCCTTGTCCCGGGATCGCCGGGGAGAGGGACTGTCGGATGGTTTCCTCCCCGCAGGGGCGTCCCGTCGGCGGTAAGCCTCCCATCGTGGGTGTCGCCCACGGGTGGACTGCTGATTGGGCTGTGCCGCAACCTCTCCAAAGACTGGGGTTGCGGAAGAGACGGAGCGGCCGCTGATTGTTGTTGAAGTTCATGAATCACCGCGGCAAGGGACCGCACCTCTTGAACGAGGGCGGTGACCCTATCACCTTGGTGTGTGGCGAAGGATGAACTGGCGGGAGGGCCTCCGGCTGCTCGGCCCCCGCCTGCCGCTCCCCAGCTAGGCTAGTAGAAGCCTCTTGAGCTCGGGTTACCACCATTTCTTCTGGTCCACGTCTGTTATGCGCTTTGCTCCGTCGCCCCCTTCCTGGTGCGCCAATCTATTGCCGCCAAATCACTTTTGATAAGCGTCAGGTGAGATGCGAGCCTTACAGGCCTTTAAGGGAATGGCCAAGCTGTCTCCTTCAATCGAACCTGCAAGAAAAAGCCCCGGACCAGTGGTTTCGGCGGGGACCTCGATGCTCAAGTTAGTGATTTGGAGAACATGGATTTGAATTATCGAGTAGAGCTTGAGTCCCCTACCTCGAGGGCTGGGGGCTTTATATACCTGTTCGGGGGATCCCTCTTACCCTTCATTCGTAACAGTTGAATCCTTTTTGGATGGTTGTTGGTTTTCGGTCTTCGACGTGCCGCAAAGGACGGGTAGTGGGGCTAGACGTGGCCCAACCCATCGTTGGTGGCGTCAGGGGGAGGCACGTTCGTTGCACACGTCGCCGGGTATGTTCGTGGCGGAGTAATCCACCACTCTCGGGGAAGTGGGCCACGAAGCTTTGACCGAGGTGACCGACGCGAGGCCGAAATGGGCCACGGCCGATGTGGAGGCCGACACCAAGGCCGAGACGGGCCGCGGCAACACGGGGGCCAAAATGGGCCGCGGTCGACGCAGAGGCCGAGACGGGCCGCGGCCGACGCAGGGGTTGAAATGGGCCGCGGCGATGCAGAGGCCGATGCCAAGGCCGAGACGGGCCGTGGCCGATGCAGGGGTTGAGATGGGTTGGAGGCCGGGATGAGCCCAATGCTAAAGGATTGGAATGCGCCAAACCGTGGACATCGGTTCATGGTCCCTTCATTTTGCGGGTCATTTGGCTTGATCAGCCACATCAGGAGTCTTATGGTTGAAGAATTGCAATATTTTAGTGTCTTTAGCAATACAAATACCAAAAAACTTATTAATTTGCATATTATGTGTGCTTAGAGTTCTTCCATAAAAGGAACCTTAGGTTTGCTTGATGGTTATGCCAATGAAAAGTTACATTTGTATTAAATAAAATTTTGAGATTTGACATTTCTTCGTGAAACATTTGGTAAACACTCTTCTTTCTGAGCATGTTTTCTACAAGTTTTCTGTAATCTTTAAATCCCTTTTAATAGATATAATAGTCGATTTCATTGTTTCCACCTTATAGCTTTTTAAATGAAAATTCTTGGATCTTCTTTTGATTGAAACCATGAGAATCCTCTTCTGTCCTGCAATTCCTTTCTGACATGATCTTATATATCTGTGGCGCACACATTAGAGAGTGATTATTTAAATGAGACCAACTATTTATGGTCTTCCTGAATTATTTATTTAATCTTTTGATTGGAGACATTGTCATGCACCACCTTTTCTTTTATTTGCACACTGCAAAGTGGCGGAGGAGGTGTTGTAAAGGTAATTATATATGGAAAAGATAATCATGATGCGAAAGGATCTAAAGCTTAGTATGTTGGAGGTCTGTGTTATGCAAATATGGATGCATTTGTGTGTGACTGCTAACCTGAAGGAAGGTGGGGTTGGATCATGTGACCATTGTTTCTTGTGGTTATGATGGTAAACCATCTAATCAGTCAACAATGAAGTTTCACAACTTTTTCTTTGGAACATGTCGAGAATTTAAATTAATTAGCCTAATTTATGAAAGATACTTTGCTTAAGTCAAAATTCCATGAAGGAGCTCTTCTCAATTGTGTCTCTATCTGCTATGCTCAGATTTTTCTTGTTTTTCATTAATTAGCATGATATCAAAACTCTTTTTAGGTATAATCTGTTAGATTCTAGCCTTGTTTTTTTTTTTTTTTTTTTGAAAAAAAAAAAGATCTGATCACCAGGGGAATATATGCACTTTTGCACCATTGGCATGCATGTTTACTCTTTGTAGATGTCTAGTTACTTGATGAAGACACACATGCATGCACGCACAGTGAGACAGAGAGACAGAGAGAGAGAGAGAGAGAACCAAAAATATGACATGAGATTTAATCTAGTTTGCTCTTCCTAAAGGGGCGACTTACCCTGGGAGATTCCTGCAACTCATTATAGGAGTTTCATTTGTACAATGTTGCGAGTTTCATTACTTCACCAACTTACTCGCTGCATTAAATATTAGATCTGACTTCGCATTCTAAGAGTTGGCTGAGTACTTTAGGTATTCATTTTATGCATGTATGATGGAAGCCCTGGGATATTTCAGTTCAGTCAGAAATTTAGTTGCTGATTTTTTTCACCTGTGAAAAAAGGAGCCTACCTGTAATATTGTATTCTAAATGTGTTTTGCTCATGCATGCAATGCAGCAAATCAGGTTGCTCATGTGAACTGTGGCCAGTGTCGTACTATTCTGATGTATCCTTACGGAGCACCATCGGTCAAATGCGCCATATGTAATTATGTGACAAACATTGGGGTATGTTGATATCTGCAAATGGTTTTTCTTTTTTCTTTTTTTTTTTTTTCAACCCAACTATCCTGACAACATCTTTTGTCAATTTTACAGAAGAATCTTACAGATTCATGTTCTCCTCTTTCTTTCCCTCTTTGTTACAGGCAAGTAATATGAGGGTTCCAATACCTGCAGCGCATAGGCCTAATGAATCTACAGTCACGCCACCATCGACTTTAGCCGTACGTTCACTTGTCTTTGTTTTTTTTTTTTTTTTCTTGCATAACCAATTTGGTTGGTGTAACAATTGTTCTCTTTGTATGCCTGTGCTGAACTTTATTCTTGTTGTCGTAGCCTACTTCTCAAGCCCAGACTGTTGTTGTTGAGAACCCTATGACAGTGGATGAAAGTGGCAAACTGGTAAAGCCTGTATATATCCTTTTGGCAGTATCCTTATGGCTCTCTGCCCGCTAAGTTTATTAAAGAAACATAGAGTGCTGAACAAGTGCTATTTATTCTTCTGTGACAGGTAAGTAATGTTGTAGTGGGAGTCACCGCTGGCAAAAAATGATGGCTTTACCCAGAGATCCAGATATATTGAGGGTCGGTTTTTATTGTTGTAAAGTTGGATAAAATTAAGCTCTCCATTTTGGGCTCAGCTGTCTGCTAGAACAGTTAAGAATGCAAGATAGGATGGTTGTTTACAAAAGAATTAATGCTACTCTTAAATACATGTATTCTTTTCATTTGTGTATGAGCTGTGCCATACTGCTAGTGTGCATGTCTCCATGACAAAGATATTGTCATGATTGTTTTTACCAGTTGATATAGAGTTTGTTCCATTAATTGTTATCCCTATATGAATAATTATCCTTGTGGGTTTATCTGTAAGCCAAGGTGGTGGTGGTGGTATTTGTGATGGTGCCAGCTGGATGATAAATTGGTTCTTTGCAGCGTGCTATTATTCCCTATGGTCATTTAACTTGTTTGGAAACGTTTTGAAACCAGCTGTTGTTAAGTAAATAATGTAGCATATATGGTATGGTGCTAAAGTTGATGGCCTTGGCATTCATTTATTCGGACTGTTGGTGGTCCATCCTAATTTGCTCTCTCTCACGAAATGAGCAAACGTGGCCGTGGAGAATCCTACATTAGCGTATTAAAACATTTTTGTTTTCAAAGCTGCTTTAAATAATTTGAAGGTTAATTTTTATGTTTTGTATCGCTTATTGTATTGACAAGCATCGCCGGCCAGCCAGAAGGTGACTTGAAAATGGGTCGTCATGCATCCTAGTAAGATTCATGCAGCTATGGTTATAATAAATGTTGACGTAAAATCATACCAGTGGGATAACAAATTGACATTCAATGATGGAAGGTGATGACGCTCGATCACCGATCCTGAACGTCAGGGGCGGAGTGCTTCTCGAATCCTCGCCTCGCCGGGTTGTTTGCAAAGAAGTCTCAGGATCGGAGAGGGTTCTCCGATGGAACCCTCCGACGCCAAGTTAGTGACTGAGGTCACAGCAGAGAAGGAGCTCGAGAGAGCTCTTGAGAAGGGAGAAATCTCAGAAGGATCGGAGTGTTCCTCTGAGAATTAGGGCATCAAGTATGTAAACTTGCGTTACTCGGTTCTCGACGTGATTTACCCTTTTATAGGGGGTGACGCTGGCACGATCACGTGGGATGACATGAGTCGAAAGATCCGCTGAGCCCTTGCGCGAATCTGGGCTGGTTAGTGGGCTGCGTTCCATCAGCCGGCAGGGCTGTTGGATTGTCGGATCTGGCGCTGTCGGGCAGCGCGCGTCGGCGCTGTCGGGCGGCGCGCGTCAGAGAGGCGGATTCTTGAACCGCTGGAGCTGATCTAGCGAGAACTGGGGAATTCCGTCTTATCAAGGCCGAGCCGGGTCGACTCGAGATGGCTGGGACCAATCCTGCTGGCAAGGGCAGTGTCAGGGCGGGGCCGAATCGACAACGGCTACCGTGTTTCCAACAACAGCTGGGCAAAGTAGCCCAAACAGAGAGAACCACTAAACAGGGGAAAAGGAAAAAGAGAGGTTGGTGCTAATTTTGACGTCGTCACCATTCTTGGATTCAAGAAAAAAATTGTTCTTGGTACCATACATTAACAACCGACGAAAATTTAGTATTTCTCCCACTCTATTTTAGAGAGAGAATTATAAAAAACATAAATGTAAGGAAAAATGAAAAAAAACACAATAGCTCAGGAGTATTTCTCTATTTCTCCCACTCTATTTTAGAGAGAGAATTATTAACACTCTATTTTAGAGAGAGAATTACAAAAAAACATGAATGCAAGGAAAAATGAAAAAAACACAAGAGCTCAGGAGTATTTCTCCCACTATATTTAGAGAGAGAATTATAAAAAAAACATGAAAACAGAAGAGCTCAGGAGCGCTAGTTTATCGTCAGATAATCTGACGGTCGTGATGCGCCCATGCATCACAGGTAGGCTTGTTTTCCTCATCGCTCTTTTTCCAACTAAAGTTTGGGTTGCGAGAGACTCGAACTCTCGACCTCAAGGTTAGGCACGCGCTAGCCAACTGCGCTGTGACCCGTTGATGATAATGCCTTCCTGGTAACTATTAAAAGAACTCAAAACGCGACTTTCCAACCAGCTTAGGTGACTCCGGTTGTGGTATGTCTAGATCATCGAGAACTTTCGCAGATGATTCTCTTATTAGTTTGCATCAATTCCAGAGTTTGCTTTAACGGAGATCACCTTTTCTTTCCTTTCCTTTCCTGTTTTTTTTTTTTTTAAAAATTAAAAAGTGAGCAAAGAATGGATCCCTACTATCTTAATGATTAAGCCATCTCATAATTAAGGTTCAATGACGACCTCTTCGATCTTTAGACAACAGGGTTGGCAAGACAATGAGAAAACCTGGCAAGACCAATGTTAATGGAGACTACAAGAAGCAATGAATGAGAACGGTTAGGAAACAAATATGGTCTACATGGAGAAAGCTAGGGTGCTCGGTCTGTTACCACTGTTGCTAAGGTTGGCAGCTTTGTCGGACACGGTAGTTACAGCCACTGTGATCATGGCGCTCGACAAGCAGACCAAAAGCATGACTCCGACCATGGCGGGCACTTCTCTCATCATCCTAACCTTCACTTTCAAGTTCCAGCATACCCATGCTTTTGTGTAAGCTTTCTCATGTATAAATTGTTAACGCCCCAGACCCAAAATTTGAGCTAGGGGACAACCCGCCGCATGCCAGGCATGCAAGGCATCTTGCACTTATCACATAAATCAATATAATCAAATTCCATATCCAGGATTTATTACAAACCAGAATTATCAGTCTTGGGCTATTGCCCTACACACCAACAAATCTGAACTAATCAATATAATAAAACTAAGTCTTCGTAATAGAAACTCCTTCTATCTCAATTATCATCTTCATTCCTGAGGCTCGAAAAAACATTATGAGAATTTTGTGAGCTCACACTCAATAAGTAAGCCTAATATAATTCAAAATTTCATTTATCAGGCTATCATTAGGTTCAATGTCATCAGATCAATTAATTTGAAACTTGATTTCAATAACAATTACATTGTTTATACTGTCATTATTTTTCTTCATGTGTCCCACATTACACATCATGTGTAGCCCTCTTAAACATCCCTAAGAGGAAGGGTCCTGGTACCAGTGTCTGTCATCTGTCATCTGTCATGTACACATCATGTAGCCCTCTAAACATCCCCTAAGAGGAAGGGTTCTGGTACCAGTGTCTGTCATCTGTCATCTGTCATGTACACATCATGTGTAGCCCTCTTAAACATCCCCTAAGAGGAAGGGTTCTGATACCAGTGTCTGTCATCTGTCATCTGTCATTTGTCATGTGAGAACCGCGGTGATACATAAAGTTTTACTGTCATTATCATGATTACATATTATCAAGTAATAACATGATTTTGCCAAATTCATAATTATATTTAACTGAAATTTCACAGTTCACAAATTAAATAATTAATAAAATATAATACTTGACTTACTTACCTCAGTACACGAATTTCACTTGATAACCCAGCTAATGGACTCGGGCACCTACATAATCATTTTCCATTATTAAATTCCTAAAATCTGAATTATAAAATATTCCTAAATCCTACCCAACTCACTTCACGGGCCCAACTTTGGGCTTGAATATCTCTCAATGTATACACCCAAATAGGGAAATAAAATTATTTCCAGAAACTAGAATAAATCCAATTCGGGCCATATTTTTATTTATTATTCTCGGTCCGATACAAGGTCCAAAACGCTGCTCAAACTGGGCTCAGAACGCCCAACAGGGCCCAAACATCCAACGGCCCAGCGGCCCCTTAATACTTTTTTAACCCAGCTCCTCTGTTTCAAAAGAACAGAGGAGTCGGATGCCATGCCGGCGGCCAGGGCCGCCGCCGGCCAAATTGGAGGCGGTCCAGCCGCCGTTGGCCGGACCGTGGCCGGCCGCCGCCGCGGCCAACCTCTCCCACCCTCTCTCTCTCTCAATTTTATCAATTTAAAGCTTTCTTTCTGATTTTCTTCCGCGTGTCTTCCACGGTGTCGGCGCCAATCCGGGNTCCCCCACCCTCTCTCTCTCTACAATTTTTTTATTCAAAGTTTTCTTTCTTCTTCTTCCGCGCGTCTTCCACGGTGCCGGCGCCAATTCCGGCCAAATTGGCGTCGGTCCGGCCGCCATTGGCCGGACCAAAGCCGGCCATTGCCGTAGGATACCTTCCCTTCCTCCTCTCTCTCTCTAATTTCTCTCCTATCCCTCTCTTTCTCTCTCACTGTTGCCGCGGCTTATGGGTTACGCCGGCGGCACGGCCGGCCACCATGGCCGGCCGGACCTCCACCGGACGCACGCCGGCGCCGGTGGAGGTCTCCGACCAAGGCCCAGGCCCGGCGAGGCGGCGAGCACGCCGCCGGGCCCGAACCAAGGATCGGACCGGCGGTTACTCGTCACAGATCACTCTTTCTCCCTCCTCCACCCACTCCTCTCTCTCATTAATCTCCGGCACCCCACCGGACGCCGCCCCCGGTGCCGGTGGGGTCGTCGGCCGGGTTCAGGCCCGGCGAGGCGGCGGGCACGCCGCCGGGCCTGAACCAATATCACGGGATGAGAAGGGGAGAGCTGGGTTCTGTAACCCGGCTCCTCCCTCCTCTTCGATCTTTTTTTTTTTTCACTTATTCTCTCTCTCAATTCTTCTCTCTCTCATGCATGGTTAGAGGACTTACCAGAGACAAGACGCTGGGGAAGAAGTCCGCACGAGGAGATGATGAGAAGGGGGCACCCACGTATGGTGGGGAGGAGGGTTCTACCCATCTTTTATAGGTATTGGAGAGTCCCCAAATCAAGGGACTCTGTAATTAGATATACATGAAATTTAAATATCTAAAGTCTATCATATCATCTGATCATGTGATAACTCTCACGAGCAATTAAGATATATCTGGAATTCAATTATCTGGAGTCTATTATCTGACCTCGTGATAATTCTCACGAGCAATTGAGAAATCTAGGGGATTACAACTTCTCTTTTTCTCGATCAGGCACAATCTAAGAGTAAGGCTCTCTTTTGACTTAATCTAAGAACAAGGTTCTCCTTTGAGCTAGTTCAGACTCAATCTGAGAGTAGGGCTCCCCTTTGAGGTAACGCGGGCTCGATCGCAAGTAGGGCTTCGCTTTGAGTTGATCCGAGAGTCGAACTCCCCTTTAAGACTTGTTCCTAAAAGGAAAACTACTTTTTGAGCATGATCTAAGAGTAAAACTCTCCTTTGAAGCTTAACCTAGGAGTAGGGCTTCCTTTTGAGGCTAACTTGTATGTAGAACTCCTTTTTGAGGCATAATTAATCCTGAAAATAGGATTCCTCTTTGAGGCTCAAATTAGCTCAAATTAGGTTCGATTTGAATTCAAACTAGACCAAAACTCAATATGCTTTTGAGCTTGTTCCCCTTCCTAGACTTGGGCTTAAGCTGTTGTGAAGTTCTTGAAGCTCTGGAGCAATGCTCTATCTGATTGAAATAATGCACTACTTGGGCTACATCAGTTTTTGACTTAGTTCAATACTTGTCTCAAACATAAGGGGAACTCATTTTAGTGCAGGGAATTGAGTGTAAGAAGTATAGAGGTTATTTTAGGCATGGGTATTAGGAATTCTGATGTCATTACATAAGGACCATCAGGATATTAGGGTGACATTAATTTTAAGAAGGCTCAAAAGGGATGAACATGAGACTTTAATAGGGTTTTTGGGTTTATAGGATGCAAAGAAAATGTGCTTACCAAAATGCTTCAAGGTCTTAGCGTTGAGCAAGGTTAGAAGGTGAGATGGAACTGGCTTTCTTTAGAGACAATGTTTTTGATGTGGATGATATATGGAATATTAGATTCAGAGTTTTGAATGTGGGGTTAATGGCTTCAAGTATAGGATTCAACAATGATTTAAGATTTCAAGGCAATGGGAAAGTGAGGATGAAAAGGACTTTCATTTCTTGAAAAAAAAAATTGCTCTATTTTCTTGAAGTTTCATCCTGGAGATATTTATAGGCCTTATATATTGAATTTGGGTTATTGAAAATCCTAATTACAACCCTCTTAGCCATGCATGTTAATTACTTGCGGGGGGGGGGGGGGGGGGGGGACGCTATAATTGTTGAGAAGTTGCCAAAATGTGCTTGAAATCAGCACTATGTGTAGCACACAATGTGTAGGGGCATTTGAATTTCAAAAGCTTTGAAATAGCATGGGCTTGTGAGGGGTGCTGGAACAATTGAGAAGTATTGAACATTACCCAGAATCTTGTTGGAACCCTATTAGAATATTGTGCTATTGTTTGTTCATTTGGGCACCACTTCATTAGAATCTTCAAAGAAATTCAAAAAAAAAAAAAAAGGCTGGCTAGAATTCCTTGGACGCGTGATGATAGCTGGATGAGGAGGCGAGCATTGCTGAATTCAAGGACATTTCTTTTAGAGTTCTACTTCTATATCTCGTTTATATTATCAGCTCCATAAAAAGTAGCTATTATGACTACTACTTATTTATTAAAACTCCATATAAAATTTGGACTTATAAGAAACCATGTTTAGAAAATTTAATAGTGTGGGATTCTCTAGCACATACGCGCTTGTTCCACATCATCAAAGAGGTAAATTAGATAGTAAAATCATTAAAATACTTTTATTGGCTATCCTAAAAACTCTAAGGATTAATACATATTGTGATTCACCATAGTGATGCATCTGACTGTCTAATTAAAAGTATAGATTAATTTTTTTAGAATAATAACTTGACATAAGAAATTTGACTAAAACAGTACAATTATTTGAAATTTTAAAAGAAAAATATTTGATAACCAGTGAAGTTGAAAATATTTTAACATTGAAATCTTATCTAAACCTCAAAAAATTCTTATGATACATACACTTAGAAGAATTCAAAGAGAAAGGAATCTGTCCAGTAACTAAAAGGTTTTTATATGCACATGAATGAAGAAGATTTTGAAGTTCCTTTGGCTATTGAAAACACTTTATCTTTACCTGACTCAATAAAATGAAAATAAATCATAAAAGAAGAATTATATTCAATAATAAAGAATGATGTATGAGTATTAGTAAAGTTGTCTAAGATAGAAAAATAATTTTTGTAAATATGTTTTCAAAATGAAATTTAAATATGATGGAATAATTGAAAATATAAAAAAAGTTTAGTTGCAAAAGAGTTCATGTAATAATATGGAATAGATTACGAAGAAACATATTCACCGGTTGCTAAATTTTTTATATCTTATTATTTTATATCTTATATATATATATATATTAGATTTAGAATTATATCAAATTGATGTAAAAAATATTTTTTAAATAGAGAATTAAAGAAGAAATTTTTATGCAACAATGAAATAGATAATAAATTGAAGGACAAGAAGATAAAGTATATGAGTTTAAAAAGGCTTTATTTGGGACATCAACAATCATCAAGGTAGTTGTATTATACCTTTTAGGACTCAACAATTAATTTTAATTTCAAGGCTAATGATTATGATCATTGCGTATATTATTGGAATAGTGAAAGTAGTTTTATGATTTTATTTTTGTATGTGGATGATATTTTGATCACTGATAATAATATTTTATCTATTAACCAAATTAAGAGCTTCTTGAAAAAAAGATTTAGGTGAGGAATCTTATGTATTGAGCATTTAAATTAGCTAGGATAGAAAATTGAAGACTTTGAAACTATTATGGAAAGCTTAAATCCTATGGATGCTTCTACTCATAAACAGACTAAATTATCCAAAAATATGTTCTAATATAAATATGAAAAACAAAATATAAATAATAAACCATATGCCCAAGTAGTGGTATCATTTTGTATGTTATGTTATATATGTACAGTTTTAAATTTTACTCTTAATAAATTATGCCTTTCATTTTGTGCGAATTTAAGAGGCATCTCTTATCGAATAATCCTTATAAAGCTCACTAATCAACTATCAAAAGAATTTTGAGGTATATAATAGGAACAAGAAATTATAAGCTGATATATCAAAATGATGATAATTATTTAAAAGTACTTGGATAATTTGATACTCATTTGCAAGTAATATAGATGATGAAAATTACACTTCAGACTACATGTTTCTCCTTAAAAGGGAGACTATCTCTTGGTGTAGTGAAAAAAAAAAATGGTTTGAAATATCATGAAACATAATTACGTTTCTTGTAGCGATACAACATTTGAGGCCATTTGAATTAAAATATTTTTTACAAATTTGAATATAAAAGAAATAGATGACACACTTTTAGAGAATGTGCAACAATAAAGCAGCCATAAGCATCATAAAAATAAGAATTTGCTTCAAAAGGTGAACACATTAATTGTCAATATTATTATGTGATGGATATAGCACGAAAGATTGAAATTGCAATTAGCTAGTGTTGATCCATTCATTGATTTTGATGATTAATAAAGGAATTGAGTATATTTATTTGATTACTAATGGATTTTATAAGTGTTTCAGGACTTAAATTTATTTGATCAATTTAAAGGAATTAAGAAATGAATTTTGAATCAAATACAAATCAGAGATTTCAAAGTTTCAGAGCTTGGAGTCGACACCTAGAAAGTCTGGAGCCGACCCCATGGCCAATTCAATTTTAATCTGAT
Organism: Calamus simplicifolius; assembly: GCA_900491605.1. Classification (NCBI taxonomy): domain Eukaryota; kingdom Viridiplantae; phylum Streptophyta; class Magnoliopsida; order Arecales; family Arecaceae; genus Calamus; species Calamus simplicifolius. The sequence goes on from UESW01004517.1 coordinate 27,479, forward strand.
TTTTGATACAACCTGGAGCCGACACCTAGAGTTTCGGAGCCGACACCTAAGGTTTCGGAGTCGACACTTACTGTGTCTGGAGCCGACTCCGATGCTGGAACAGAGCGTTGATTTTCTGAGCATCCTGGAGCCGACACCTACAGTTTTCGGGAGCCGACACCTGACGACGGCGAGCCGACACTTACTTTTGCGGAGCCGACTCCACGACGAACTCAGATTTTACTATTTATGGAAAAACGATTCGGAGCCGACACCTGAAAAGCTGGAGCCGACTCCAACCCACCTGGACGAAAAATCAAAAATGCCAGATCAGCTCTAACGGTAATATTTTTGATTTCTGACATCTAACGGCTATTTTTTATGAATGGAAAATCCTTCCAGGTACACTCCAACGGCTAGATTTCCACCCAAAAATGAATCAAAGGAAAATCTATAAAAAGGGGAAAAACAACCGTTTGAAAAGAAAGAGAGATAGAAACGGATAGACAAAAATCAAAAATCAAAATCCGAGAAGTCTTGAGCCTTATATCCAAGAGAGGAGCTTTCAAGTTCAAAACCTTCCACTCCACAAAGCTCAAAGAAGAATCCAAGCCGTTCAAATAGAGAAAATCGGAGGATTCTCAACTAGAAGAAAGAGACCAACTTTTCAATCTTCTCAACTGCATCTACTGTGAAGAATCGGAGCTGAGGCTTGATTCAACCCAGCAAGGAGAAGAGGAAAAGAAGAAAAGAAGAAAAGCTCAAAGCCAAACAACTTCAAACCAGGCTTTTCTAAACCTATTTACTTTTCTTTGAATATTTGCTCATTAAGGAGCTGTGAAAATTTGTAAAACATTCTTATACTTGTTTGTGCCTAGTTCAATCAAAGGGGATTGAACTAGTGGAGGTTGTTAACCTCGGGTCAAGCTAGTTTTGCTTGAGTTTTGGGTTGTGTGCTGGTGAGCCCGAAAAACCGGCTGGGTTCGTTGTGATCCCGGGTAAAACAACAAGTTTGAGTTGTGAACTTGTAAAACAACTCGGCTGTAATCGAGGTGATTATAGTGTGGACCCAAGTAGGATCTTGGGAGTGGACGTAGGTGTTGGATACACCGAACCACTATAAAATCTTTGTGTTTGCCGTGCTTCCATTGACTCTATCTCTATCTCTGTTTTATTCGCTGTACTTTGTATTTACATTGCATTTGTTTTCATTCATCTTAAGCAAACAATTTTTCAAGAGGCTAAATTTTTAAAGAACCCAATTCACCCCCCCCTCTTGGGTTGTCATCTGGGCCAACAATTGGTATCAGAGCAAGTGCTCATTAGATTTTGATCACACGATCAAGAGCTAAAGATCCAAATGGCAACTCAAGTTGGATCATTTGCCGAAGGTCATTCTACAAATAGACCTCCTTTGTTTAATGGTTCCAACTATTCTTATTGGAAAGCAAGAATGAGGATATTCATTCAAGCTTCTGATTATGAATTGTGGGGTGTTATAACTAATGGACCTAGTACACCCACACACGTTGTTGATGGCACTATTGTTCCTAAGCCCGAAAGGGATTGGAATGATAATGATAGGAAAATGGCACAGCTCAATGCTAAGGCCATGAATGTCTTATATTGCTCTTTAGATGCTAATGAATTTAATAGAATCTCCACTTGTAATTCCGCAAAGGAGATTTGGGATAGATTAGAGGTTACCCATGAGGGTACTAACCAAGTAAAAGAATCCAAAATAAACATTCTTGTTCATAAATATGAGTTATTTTGCATGGAACAAACTGAAAATATAGCTAGCATGTATACTAGATTTACTGATATTGTAAATGGGTTGAAAGTTTAGGCAAAACATATTCTAACTCTGAACTTGTTCGAAAAATTCTCAGGTCACTTCCAAGAACGTGGGAAGCGAAGGTGACAGCAATCCAAGAAGCAAAGGACCTCAACACCTTACCCTTAGAGGAGCTTCTAGGATCCCTAATGACCCATGAATTGACCATGAAGCAGCACATAGAAGAAGATGTGAAAAAGAAAAAGACCATAGCTCTTAAGGCTGCTGAAAATGAGGAGAGCTGCAATGATAGTGAAGAAGATGATGATGAGACAGCTCTTCTAGCAAGAAAGTTCAAAAAATTCATGAGGAGAAAGAGACCCTTCCACAAGAAGAAATTTGGAACTAAGATGGAAGGAGAGAAAGAAAAAGACAAGGACAAGGATAAAGAGAAAGACCCCTTGATTTGCTATGAATGTAAGAAACCGGGGCATTACAGATATGATTGTCCTCAACTGAAAAAGACTTTCAAGAAGAAAAAGAAAGCCTATGTTGCAACTGGAGCGACAGCGATGAATCCTCATCGGAGGAAGAACAAAAGGAGGTTGCTAACATTTGCTTTATGGCAAACGAAGAGGATGAGGTAAGTTCTGAAAACCCTTGCGATGAATTTGCTTTTGATGAATTATTTGATGCTTTTAATGAACTTGTTGGTGATTTCAAAATTTTGAAAAAGAAATATAAGTTTTTGAAAAATAAAAATTTAACTTTGATTGAAGAAAAAGAAAATCTTAATAAAGAAACTAAAGTGCTGAAATCTGAAAAAGAAAATTTGACTAAAGAAAAAGAATCAATTTCTAATGAAAATGATAAACTAAAGAAGGAAGTTGATAAATATAAAAGTATTGTTGATAAATTCACTTATAGTTCAGAAAAACTTAATTTATTGTTAAGTAATCAAAGAGCTATATATGATAAGGCTGGTTTAGGATATAGACCTAATTTGAAACAAAAATTTGTCAAAAACTTTTTTAGAAAGGAACAAAACCTTGATAATGTTACATGTCATTACTGTAACAAGAAGGGACACAAAGTTTTTGAATGCAATTTTAAGAAAATAGATAAGAAGATAAATAGTAAAGGAAAGAAAATTTGGGTTCCTAAAGGAACAATTGTTTATGCTACTAACCATGAAGGACCCAAGAAAGCTTGGGTACCTAAATATAAGACTTAATTATTTTTGCAGGAGTGTCTTGCGGCCAAAAGATCAAAGAGAAAGTGGTATCTCGATAGCGGCTGCTCAAGGCACATGACGGGTGACAAGGATCAATTCATCACCCTTGAAAGCAAAAGAGGAGGAGTAGTTACATTTGGCGACAATGGCAAAGGCCAAATCTTGGGGTTTGGTAACATTCAAATAACTCCCTCCACATATATTGAAAATGTCTTATATGTTGATGGTTTGAAACATAATTTAATTAGCATTAGTCAATTATGTGACAAAGGTTTTAAAGTATCATTTGAATCTTCTATATGCACAGTTTCTAATCCCATTGATAATAGCATTGTTTTTATTGGAAATAGAAATGGCAATGTATACCTGATTGATTTAGACAATTTGTCTACAAGTAATCATTGCCTAGTTGCTAATAATGCTAATATAAATGAGATTGGTTGGTTGTGGCATCGTAGATTAGGTCATGCAAGCACACACCTTATTTCAAAATTAATTAGAATGGATTTAGTAAAAGGACTTCCACAATTAGATTTTGAAAATAATAAAATTTGTGATGCATGTCAATTTGGAAAACAAACTAGAAATTCTTTCAAAACTAAAAATATTGTTTCCACTTCTAGGCCACTTGAACTACTTCACATGGATCTTTTTGGACCTACTAGAACCACAAGTCTAGGAGGAAAGAAATATGGTCTTGTGATTGTAGATGATTACTCTAGATACACTTGGGTATTTTTTTAGCTCATAAGGATGAGACCTTTCCACTATTTTTGAAATTCTTCAAGAAGGTCACAAATGAGAAAAACAACACCATAGTGTCTCTAAGAAGTGATCATGGCACCGAATTTGAAAATCATTTATTTAAAAATTTTTGCATAGAAAATGGCATCCATCATAATTTTTCTGCACCTAGAACACCGCAACAAAATGGTGTAGTTGAAAGAAAAAATAGAACCCTAGAAGACATGGCCCGTACCATGCTATGTGAAAGCAACTTACCAAAATACTTTTGGGCAGAAGCTATAAACACGGCATGCTACATCCTTAATAGAGCTTTAATTAGGCCAATCATTAAGAAAACACCTTATGAACTATGGAATAATAGAAAACCAAACATAAGCTATTTTCATGCATTTGGTTGTAAGTGTTTCATTCATAATAATGGCAAAGATAACCTAGGAAAATTTGATGCAAAATCTGATGAAGGCATATTCTTAGGATATTCAACATCAAGTAAAGCTTATAGAGTATTTAACAAGAGAAACTTAATAGTAGAAGAATCTATTCATGTAATCTTTGATGAATCTTTAGCATCAAGTTCTAAAAAGATTGATGATGAGGAAGATACAAACATTCTAGAAAGAGACATTGAAAAATTAAATATAGATGTATCTTCAGATCATGAACAAGAAGCTAAAGATAATGATTCTCCTAGTGTTGATGTTGTTGATGGAAATCGTAATGATATAGATCTACCTAGAGATTGGAGATATGCCTATGGTCATCCAAGAGAATTAATTATAGGTGATCCATCTCAAGGAGTAAGAACTAGATCATCAATGAGAAACATCAATAATCATCTTGCATTTGTATCTCAAATTGAACCAAAAACTATTGAAGAAGCTGAAAAAGATAATAACTGGATGTTAGCCATGCAAGAAGAATTAAATCAATTCACTAGAAATAATGTTTGGACATTAGTGGATAGACCTAAAGATCATTCTGTAATAGGATCAAAATGGGTATTTAGAAATAAATTAGATGAAAATGGCATAGTAATAAGAAACAAAGCTAGATTAGTTGCAAAAGGATATAATCAAGAAGAAGGAATTGATTTTGATGAAACTTTTGCACCTGTAGCTAGACTTGAAGCAATTAGATTGTTACTTGCATTTGCATGCCATATGCATATCAATTTATTTCAAATGGATGTTAAAAGCGCATTCTTAAATGGATTTATAAATGAAGAAGTTTTTGTTGAACAACCACCGGGATTTGAAGATCATGAATTTCCAAATCATGTTTTTAAATTACACAAAGCACTATACGGTTTGAAACAAGCACCTAGGGCTTGGTATGAAAGATTAAGTAAATTTCTGATTGAAAATGATTTTGTAAGAGGAAATGTCGATAAAACACTATTTTTGAAAACAAAAGACAAAGATTTATTAGTAGTACAGATATATGTTGATGATATTGTTTTCGGTGCTACTAACAATTTGTTATGTCAAGAATTTGCAAAGTTAATGCAGGGTGAGTTTGAAATGAGTATGATGGGAGAACTCAACTTCTTCCTAGGACTTCAAATCAAACAAAGCAAAGATGAAATCTTCATCAATCAAGCCAAATACACAAAAGAACTGCTCAAGAAATTTGGAATGGAGTCAATCAAACCACTTGGGACACCTATGAGTCCTTCGTGCAAATTGGACAAAGATGAAGATGGTAAGAAAGTAGATCAAAAATATTACAGAGGTATGATTGGATCTCTTCTTTACTTAACTGCTAGTAGACCAGATATTATGTTTGCAGTATGTCTATGTGCTAGATTTCAATCTGAACCTAAAGAATCTCACTTAATTGCTGTAAAAAAAATTTAAGATATTTAAGTGGAACTAAAAATGTAGGTTTATGGTACTCTAGAGACTCAACCTTAAATTTAATTGCATATTCTGATTCTGACTATGCTGGATGTAAATTGGATAGAAAAAGCACAAGTGGTGCATGTCAATTCTTAGGATGTAACTTAATCTCTTGGTTTAGCAAAAAGCAAAATTCGGTTGCATTATCTACTGCTGAAGCAGAATATGTTGCAGCTGGAAGTTGCTGTGCTCAAATCCTTTGGATTAAGAGACAACTTGAAGATTATGGCATAACCCCCGACAAAACACCAATTAGATGTGATAACACGAGTGCAATAAATCTAACTAAAAATCCAATTCAACATTCAAGAACAAAACACATTGAGATTAGATATCATTTCATAAGAGAACATGTAGCTAATAATGAAATTTGTCTTGAATATGTTAATACAGAGGAACAATTAGCTGACATATTTACAAAACCTTTGAGTGAAGAAAGATTTTGTTATCTTAGAGGTGAATTAGGGATATGTGACCCTATGGATTGATTTTGATACATTAAGGAATGAGAATCTAAAATTTCTATCAATTTCTTGATATTCCCTTCACTATTTTAAGGACAAATTATCTAGTCATTTGAGCTATTTGATCCTTAATACTCCATAATTTTATCAAAATTTTATAAAATTTATTTTGACGAGTTTCAGTCATTTGTATCTCATATATTTTTTGCTGAATTTGTCTGTGGAGTCGACACCTCTGACTGTGTCGCTCTCGGTCCTGACCTTGGAGCCGACACCTGTGAATTCGGAGCCGACTCCAGTTCGAGCGCTGACTGTGTTAGCGATTTGGAGTCGACACCCGACTTTGCGGGAGTCGACACCTGGGAGTCAAATGTTGATTTATTAGGGCAGAGTCGACACCTCGTCACTTCATCACTTTCTCAAATCCTAACCAAACTCTTCCAAAATTTTTCCAAAACTTCCCCATCTCTAATTCCATCCAAATCGAACCTTTCCAAAGATCAAATGGCACCCAAAAGGAGAGAATCAGTGGTTGGAGCGCCGGTAACTACGGAAAAGCGGTCCGCACGTCGTCCCGTTCGTGAGCCGACTCCAAGCAGCGATTCGTCCACAGATTCTGACAATCCAACACATCTTCCACAAAGGTAGATACCCTAGCTGATAGAGTCATCACAATGGGTAGAAAAGTCGATTTTGACCTATTTGAATCCGAAGGTTTTTCAATCGGGAGACAATTGAAGGAAATGGGCTGGGATATGCTGTGTTCTCTTGATGTTCCTACCTATCCAGCCCTAGTAAAAGAATTCTATCTCAATTTGGCTAGAGGGGATGGAGGTTTAGTAAGCAATGTTAAAGGGAAAAGGATTCATCTCACCTTTCAAAAGCTCGGAAACCTCCTCAGCATCCCGATCACTGGTTTAGCTGCTGACATGCATAGTGATAGGTCAGCAGCCCTTTCAAGGATGTTAGGAAGGGATGTAACTGAGTTTGAAGAAATTAGAGCCAATCAACTACCCCTAGAATTGAGATTATTACACAATATATGCAGTAGGATCTTGTTTCCAAAAACTGGTCGGTTTGAGTATGTCTCGGAGCGAGACATTGTGGTTATGGACAGTGTTCTAACTGGGCAGCCGATCAATCTGGCAGCAATGATGATTTTTTATATGGCAGAAGCTGGAGGGAAAAGAAGATCATCCCTACCGTATGGAATGGTACTAACTATGGTATTCAAGAGCCAAGGGGTTACAATTCAAGAGAATGAACTTTCCAAGAACCTAAGGCACACAGATTACTATAGCTAGCTACATTGCATCGGATGGGTTTTGTCAAGGTGAATGGTCAATGGATAGGAAAGGACATCTAGATGAAAGAGCCCCTATGCCGAGAGTTTCTGAGCCTTGCGAGGCTGGACCATCATTTAGGGTTCCTTCTCCACAGCCTAGGAGTCCCATTTCTGCTCTGTTCCTGCTCCTGCACCTGCACAAGTTATGATCAACCATCCACTTCTTCGACTGGATTCTCAGACCTTCAAATGGAGCAATTAAAAAGTTTGTTTGCAGCTCAGAAGGATGAGTTTGACAGTAAATTTATGAATATAAAAGAATCACTTTACTCCCTTGATGATCGGATTGCAAAGATTGAATCAACTCTCAACACCTCCGCAGAATCTTTAAATGGTGATTTGAAGAACATCTTTGAAGAGCTTAAAGAAATTTGTGGAGATGGTGAAACTTATTCAAAGTGCAACGCCGAACTTCAAGACAAAATCACAACAGCTTGCACATTTGTGGATGAAAGACTAAAAGATTATGTTAGACTTCAATGTGATGGAATAAAAATATAGTAGACCATTTAACAAGAATAGTTAGAAAGAACTTTTGATGTAGTTTATGTTCAATCTTGTTGAAATGTTGTTTACATTTTGATGTAATGAAGTTAATATAATGAAATGTAAAGAGGGAGAGAATTATGTAATACTTGACAATATGTTGATGTAGTGAAGCTTATATTAATGAATGAAAAGTTTTTATGTTATATTTGACTTTTGATTATCTTTTTGATGCAATTATCCTTTGATGCAGTAAAATATTCTTTACCTTTTTGTTGATTACAAAAAAGGGGGAGAAAATTAGGTTTGTATATGCATTAAGAGGGAGAAAATTATATGGAAAGAATTATAGTTGAGAATGTTAATTGATTAATATGATATTGAGTTATTGATATGGATTGATATTCGAATTGAATTGTCTATGCACAAAGAAATCTTAAGTATCAAAGAGGAAGAATAATTTGAATTTGAACTTCATAAGAGAAGCTACCTTATTCAGGGGGAGCTTACTCGTAAAGATCACTTCCTTGATATTCTCTTTAATTTAAGAATTCTATGCATATACTCAATATTTTTATAATCATCAAAAAGGGGGAGATTGTTGATCCATTCATTGATTTTGATGATTAATAAAGGAATTGAGTATATTTATTTGATTACTAATGGATTTTATAAGTGTTTCAGGACTTAAATTTATTTGATCAATTTAAAGGAATTAAGAAATAAATTTTGAATCATACAAATCAGAGATTTCAAAGTTTCAGAGCTTGGAGTCGACACCTAAAAAGTCTGGAGCCGACCCCATGGCCAATTCAATTTTAATCTGATTTTTGATACAACATGGAGCCGACACCTAGAGTTTCGGAGCCGACACCTAAGGTTTCGGAGTCGACACTTTACTGTGTCTGGAGCCGACTCCGATGCTGGAACAGAGCATTGATTTTTCTGAGCATCCTGGAGCCGACACCTACAGTTTTCGGGAGCCGACACCTGACGACGGCGAGCCGACACTTACTTTTGCGGAGCCGACTCCACGACGAACTCAGATTTTACTATTTATGAAAAAATGATTCGGAGCCGACACCTGAAAAGTTGGAGCCGACTCCAACCCACCTAGACAAAAAATAAAAATGCCAGATCAGCTCTAACGGTAATATTTTTGATTTATGACATCTAACGGCTATTTTTTATGAATGGAAAATCCTTCTAGGTACACTCCAATGGCTAGATTTCCACCCAAAAATGAATCAAAGGAAAATCTATAAAAAGGGAGAAAAACAACCGTTTGAAAATATATAGAAAGAGAAAGATAGAAACGGATAGAAAAAATCAAAAATCAAAATCCGAGAAGTCTTGAGCCGTATATCCAAGAGAGGACCTTTCAAGTTCAAAACCTTCCACTCCACAAAGCTCAAAGAAGAATCCAAGCCGTTCAAATAGAGAAAATCGGAGGATTCTCATCTAGAAGAAAGAGACCAACTTTTCAATCTTCTCAACTACATCTACTGCGAAGAATCGGAGCTGAGGCTTAATTCAACTCAGCAAGGAGAAGAGGAAAAGAAGAAAAGAAGAAAAGCTCAAAGCCAAACAACTTCAAACCAGGCTTTTCTAAACCTATTTACTTTTCTTTGAATATTTGCTCATTAAGGAGCTGTGAAAATTTGTAAAACATTCTTATTCTTGTTTGTGCCTAGTTCAATCAAAGGGGATTGAACAAGTGGAGGTTGTTAACCTCGGGTTAAGCTAGTTTTGCTTGAGTTTTGGGTTGTGTGCTGGTGAGCCCGAAAAACCGGCTGGGTTCGTTGTGATCCTGGGTAAAACAACAAGTTTGAGTTGTGAACTTGTAAAACAACTCGGCTGTAATCAAGGTGATTATAGTGTGGACCCAAGTAGGATCTTGGGAGTGGACGTAGGTGTTGGATACACCGAACCACTATAAAATCTTTGTGTTTGTCGTGCTTCCATTGACTCTATCTCTATCTCTGTTTTATTCGCTGTACTTTGTATTTACATTGCATTTGTTTTCATTCATCTTAAGCAAATAATTTTTCAAAAGGCTAAATTTTTAAAGAACTCAATTCACCCCCTCCTCTTGGGTTGTCATCTGGGCCAACAGCTAGGTACCTTTCAAGAAGATAATATGTATTTGAAAATTTTAAATGACATATCTGACCAATTGTTATATGTTATGAATGATCTCATTCTAATTGGTCAAGTTAGAGATGCTGAACGGGATCAAATAACCCTCAATCCTTTTGTAACAGTAAAAAAAAAGGTCTACAAGATGAATCTAATAAAGTTATTAATCAATTATTTTAATTATATTTATAGTTAATGGTGTAATATCCCATTGCAATAGATGGTCCTTTGCAATAGATGGTCCTATTTTATTGCGATCGTTTGCGGATAATTTCAACGCCATCCACTAATTAATAAGTGATAACGATAGCTCCTTAAATGTTAAACGCCTGCTTTGATGGGAGCAGGTGGTGGAAGGGAATTGAGAAATCTATTGATAACACAATGTCATCGAAAGAAAAACCAGAAAGAATCGGAGGTATTGGGTCCCTGATCAAGAGCATATCCTGAGGGCATACACCATCAGGGTGCGATCATACCAGCACTCAATCAAGATCCCGAGAGGTCCCGAAGCGGTAGATCAAGATTCCGAAAGGTATATCTGCAGCTGATTCAGATCGAGAGGAAGATCAAGATCCTGATTCAAATCTTCTAGAGGTAGATCGAAAGCAATGGCTGGAGGTAATACAAAGATCCTATCTATTAATTCTATACATATTGTGTAGATTGTTAATAGACCTCTAACAGTTGGTATCAGAGCATTATACCTCTGCCTTGTTTTTTTTTTTATTGTGAGCATTTCAGATTTGATTATTTTATTGTTCGGAGGTTTTTTCTTGTCTCTATTTCTCTTACATAGGGATAATCCAAGGGGAGGCTACTGGTAGTACCCTGGATTATTTGACCTAATGAATGTGTGGTAGGGATATTAGGGACACACCAAAGGGAGGCTACTTGTAGTACCTTGGTGCGTTTTACCCAACTACCTACATATCGGAAGAGTTAATATATCGTCATGAAGTTTGTTTGAGAGGTGGTTACTCTTCAGCTTTTTCCTTTTTAATCTTACATTTATTGTTCCGATTTTAGCTTCTCGGTTCTTCATTTCGATTTATTGTTTCGGAATTTTGAGCAGCCAAATTTATAGCTTGATATTAGAAAATGTTGCCTGTTCGGAAACGTATTCTGTGTGTTTTCGGTTTTCGGTTTTGTCGTGTCACGGATTTTTCTTGGCCACTCTCTGGCAATAAAAAAAATCCGTGACGCGACAAATTCGAAAACACACGGAATACGTTTCCGAACAGTAACGTTTTCTAATATTAAGCTATAAATTTGGCTGCTCAAAATTTCGAAACAATAAATCGAAATGAAGAACCGAGAAGCTAAAATCGGAACCATAAATGTAGGATTAAAAAGGAAAAAACCACCTCTCAAACAAACTTCATGGCGATCTATTAACTCTCCCCCGATATGTAGGTAGTTGGGTAAAACACACCAAGGTACTACCAGTAGCCTCCCCCCTAATATCCCTACCATACATTCGTTGGGTCAAATAATCAGGGTACTACCAGTAGCCTCCCCTTAGATTATCCCTATGTGAGAGAAATAGAGAAAAGAAAAAAACCTTCGAACAATAAAATAATCAAATCTGAAATGCTCACAATAAAAAAAAACAAAGTAGAGGTATAATGCTCTGATACCAACTGTTAAGGGGAGGCTACTAGTAGTACCATGGATTATTTGACCCAACAAATGTGTGGTAGGGATATTAGGGACACACCAAAGGGAGGCTACTGGTAGTACCTTGGTGCGTTTTACCCAACTACCTCTATATCGGGAGAGTTGCGTTTTACCCAATTACCTATATATCGGGAGAGTTAATAGATCGCAATGAAGTTTGTTTGAGAAGTGGTTACTCTTCAGTTTTTTCCTTTTTAATCCTATATTTATGGTTCCGATTTTAGCTTCTTGGTTCTTCATTTCGATTTATTGTTTCGGAATTTTGAGCAGCCGAATTTATAGCTTGATATTAGAAAATGTTGCCGGTTTGGAAACGTATTCCGTGCGTTTTCGCTTTTGTCGCATCATGGATTTTTCTTGGCCGCTCTCTGGCAATAAAAAAAATCCGTGAGACAAAACCGAAAACGCACGGAATACGGAATATCAAGCTATAAATTTGGCTACTCAAAATTCTGAAACAATAAATCGAAATGAAGAACTGAGAAGCTAAAATCGGAACCATAAATGTAGGATTAAAAAGGAAAAAACCGAAGAGTAACCACCTCTTAAACAAACTTCATGGCGATCTATTAACTCTCCCGATATGTAGGTAGTTGGGTAAAACGTACTACCAGTAGCCTCCCCCCTAATATCCCTACCACACATTCGTTGGATCAAATAATCCAAGGTATTACCAGTAGCCTCCCCTTGGATTATCCCTATGTGAGAGAAATAGAGACCAGAAAAAAACCTTCGATCAATAAAATAATCAAATCTGAAATGCTCACAATAAAAAAAATAAGGCAGAGGTATAATGCTCTGATACCAACTGTTAAGGGGAGGCTACTAGTAGTACCCTGGATTATTTGACCCAACGAATGTGGGGTAGGGCATTTTACCCAACTACCTACATATCGGGAGAGTTAATAGATCGCCATGAAGTTTGTTTGAGAGGTGGTTACTCTTCGGTTTTTTCTTTTTTAATCCTACATTTATGGTTCCGATTTTAGCTTCTCGGTTCTTCATTTCGATTTATTGTTTTGGAATTTTGAGCAGCCGAATTTATAGCTTAATATTAAAAAACGTTGCCTGTTCGAAAACGTATTCCGTGCATTTTCGGTTTTGTCGCGTCATGGATTTTTCTTGGCCGCTCTCTGGCAATAAAAAAAAGCTTGCGGAGATCTCAGGTTCAAATCTACAGTGGAGGTTTTTCCTTTGTTGTTCCATTTTTTCTTGGCCGTCCTGATTTTCTTCCGTTAGGTTTCGATTTTTGCTCACAAGCGGAGCGGTAACGTAAGAGAAAAAAGTGGCTTCCATAACCACATGCGGTGACCTATTAAAGAGAGAAAACGTTTGTTGTTTCGATTTTCTCGCCTATGGGTTCTTCGGTTTTCTCAAGAGATTTAAAATCAAATTGATTGGTTAAATTTTAAATGCATGCTATTATCTATTTAATATTATATCATGTGATATGATTGATTTTTTTATTTATTTCTTATGTTTAAAATTTTTGTATTAAAATACGCCTCCTGAGTCTCTATGCATACGATGTTTTGCATAGACTGGCCCAAGGGAATAATGAGCTACGGCCGGACGTGTTTTAATTAACAAAATTTTTTCTTAAGATGATAATTTTAAAATTCATTAAATAGATAATTGAAATGTTGTCTCCTGTTTTGCATATTAGATTTATTCTATGCATGAATTTGGTGGTAGTGTAAAAATCACAGTGCAAATCCTTTCAAGGTTTGATTGGTCAATTGGTGTCTAGAAAAGTAAAGAGATTGTGGTTACTTAATTGGTTCGTTGACTGACCTAAGAAAGCAACGGAAGGACCCCCACTTCTCTTTCACTGGCCTGGCCAATTTGATTAACTCAGATCTTGATTTGGAAATGTTACATTGATTAAGATCACTACCTAATAATCATGCTAAATTGGTTAATCTATATGCATATAATGGAATTCAAATGTTATGTGATCAATATGATTTTGATTAATTGAGGAGTAGCCACAGCATCTTTGATTAATCAAAATTATATATTGAGTTGCAAAGATCACATAAGGTTAGATGACATTAATTGTGACTAATTATATTAATGTAATGAATCTTATCCCACAGAATTTTTATTGCACTGATATAATTAATTAGGATGCGATAACAAATTATTTTCTTAATTACCCACAGGAATTAAGAAATGAATATAATTTGTTAGTCACATCATTAAGTTAATGAGTCTATTTGAGTATAATAACTTAGCCCACAGGTAGTTATTGTATGTTATTGATTCATGTTATTGCATATTTACATTGGTAAGACATGACATCAAGTTATATGCCTCAAATTCAGTTACATGAACATCATTTTTTTTATGCAGCTATTCTGTCTGTTAATATTTCTGATATAAAATGTGATGTTTCCAATTTAAGTGGTGATAATTATAAATTATGGAAGGAGAGAATTCTTCTTCAATTAGGGTGCATGGATACTGACTATGCTATCAGGAAGGATGGACCATATTCGGTTACATCTACTAGCACTCAGGCTGAGATTGCTGCGTATGAACGATGGGAGCGATCCAATCGCCTCAGTATGATGTTCATACGTACTAAGATTTCTGCTAGTATACATGGTTCAATTCCTGAGTGCAAAAATGTCAAGGAACTTCTGAAGGCTATTGATGCACAATTTGAGTCTTCAGATAAGGCACTAGCTAGCACCCTAATGATAAAATTATCATCAATGAAGCTCACTACTGTTGGAGGTGTGCGTGAGCACATCATGAAGATGAGGGACATTGCGGCTCAGTTGAAATCCCTAGAGGTTGAGATGTCAGAATCTTTCTTAGTACACTTTATTTTGAACTCACTCCCACAGCAGTATAGTCCCTTCAAAATATCTTACAACACACATAAGGACAAATGGTCAATTAATGAACTTCTGACCATGTGTGTTCAAGAGGAAGGGAGGCTGATTTTGGAAATGAAAGAAAGTGCACATTTAGTCACTCAAAGAAAGACTAAAGCTCCCAAAGCCAAATGCAAAGGAAAGGGTAAAGTACCCATCCACACAGAAGACAAGAAGGAGTCCAAGTGCTTCTTTTGCAAGAAGAAAGGGCATATAAAGAAAGATTGTCTCAAATTCAAAGCTTGGCTTGACAAGAAAGGTACTCTAACCTCATTCGTATGTCATGAATCCAATTTGGTTATATGTCATAACACATGGTAGATTGATTCTGGTTCTACAATCCATGTTTCAAATACCTTGCAGGGTTTTCTAAATCAAAGGAAACCATTGGGAAGTGAACAAAGCATCTATTCAGGAAACAAGATGGGTTCACATGTGGAAGCGATTGAGACGTGCAGACTTATTTTAGATTCTGGTTTTGTTTTAGATTTGAAAAAGATATTTTATATTCCAAGTTTCTCTAGAAATTTGATTTCAGTGTCAAGGCTTGTACCAGCAGGATACTCCTTTAATTTTAATAAAAGCTATGTTGATTTATTTTATAAATCTAAGCTTATTTGGAATGGTACATTGTCCGACAATCTTTTTCAAATTAATTTGAAAAAAATACCACCTATAATGTGATGCACGCCCAAACTGGTATTAAAAGATGTGTTATGAATGAGAATTCCTCTATTTTGTGGCATCGGAGATTAGGTCATATCTCCATTGAGAGAATTAAAAGATTAGTAAAAGATGGAGTACTTGATACTCTTGATTTTACTGATTTTGGCACTTGTGTGAACTGCATAAAGGGAAAGCAAACCAACAAGTCCAAGAAAGATGCCAAGAGAAGTTTAGAAGTACTGGAGATCATACATACTGATATCTGTAGTCCAGATATGGACTCGTATGGTCAGAGATACTTCATCTCATTTATTGATGACTATTCACGATATATGTATCTCTACTTGCTTCATAATAAGAACGAAGCATTAGATGCCTTTAAGGTATTTAAGGCAGAAGTAGAGAAACAATGCGGCAAGTAAATTAAAATCGTGAGGTCGAGGTGGAGAATATTATGGTAGATACACTGAGAATGGACAAGCACCTGGTCCGTTTGCTCGATTTCTTGAAGAAAATGGAATTGTTGCATAATACACCATGCCAGGGTCTCCTGACCAAAACGGTGTAGCTGAAAGGAGAAACCGGACATTATTGGACATGGTAAGGAGCATGATTGTCAGCTCCAACTTACCTAAATCCTTGTGGACTGAAGCTCTTAAAACTGCTGCGTATATATTAAATCGGGTTCCAACCAAGGCTGTTTCCAAAACGCCATTTGAGTTATTTAAAGGTTGGAAACCAAGTTTGCAACATATACGTGTTTGGGAATGCCCATCTAAAGTAAGAGTCTATAATCCACAAGAAAAGAAACTAGACCCAAGGACTATTAGTGGATATTTTATTGGATATGCTGAGAAGTCCAAGGGTTATAGATTTTATTGTCCATCTCACAGCACTAGGATTGTGGAATCAAGAAATGCAAAATTTCTTGAGAATGACTTGATTAGTGGGAGTGATCAATCTCAGTATTTGGCTTCTTCTGAGAAAGATCATTCAGATATTCCAGCTTCCACTTCAAGTGAGGGATTGGTTGTTATTTATAGCACTCCTCAAACTCAAATAAGTGCTCAACAACCAGTCATTGAGATTTCACAAGCTGATAGTAATCTAGAGGATCATGTTGTGCAAGATACTCCTCAAGAGGTTATTGACACAACATTAAGAAGATCAACTAGAATAAAGAAATCAATAATTTCTAGTGATTATATTGTGTATCTACATGAATCTGACTATAACATTAGAGCCGAAAATGATCCTGAAATGTTTTCATAAGCCATGAGTTCTAAGGAATCAAACTTGTGGTACAATGCCATGAAGGACGAGATGGAATCTATGGCATCTAATCGAGTCTGGGATCTTGTTGAGTTTCCTGATGGTGTAAAAGCCATTGGATGTAGATGGATCTTTAAAATAAAGAAAGACTCACAAGGCAACATTAAAAGATATAAAGCAAGACTCGTTGCCAAAGGATTCACTCAGAGGGAAGGAATCAACTACACAGAGACATTTTCTCCTGTATCCAAGAAAGATTCTCTTCGAATAATTATGGCATTGGTAGCTCATTTTGATTTGAGCTACATTAAATGGATGTGAAAACTGCATTCCTTAATGGAGATCTAGAGGAAGAGGTTTACATGAAACAGCCTGAAGGATTTTCTCTGGTGATAGTGAGCATTTGGTTTGCAAGCTTAAGAAATCCATATATGGATTGAAACAAGCCTCCCGTCAGTGGTATTTAAAATTTCACGATGTGATCTCTTCCTTTGGTTTTGAAGATAACATCATGGATCAATGTATATACCAGAAGGTTAGTGGGAGCAAAATTTGTTTCTTGGTCCTATATGTGGATGACATTCTACTTGCAACCAATGATAAATGGTTGCTATATGAGGTGAAACAATTTCTTTCCAAAAATTTTGATATGAAAGATATGAGTGAGGCATCTTATGTCATTGGCATTAAGATCCATAGAGAAAGATCTCGAGGCATTTTAGGATTGTCTCAAGAAACTTATATCAATAAAGTCTTGGAGAGATTTCAGATGAAAAATTGTTCACCAAGTGTTGCACCTATAGTGAAGGGTGACAAGTTCGCTTTGAACCAGTGCCCTAAAAATGAACTTGAACGGAACAGATGCACAACATACCATATGCTTCAGCTGTTGGAAGCCTAATGTATGCTCAGGTTTGCACAAGACATTGCATTTACAGTAGGAATGTTGGGAAGATATCAGAGTAATCCAGGTTTAGACCACTGAAGAGCTGCTAAAAAGCTCATGAGGTATCTTCAAGAGGACCTATCGCTATGATTCATGTATTTAGTTTCTTATTCAGTGTTGATAAAATATACGGACCAAGTGGAGAATGTAATATCCCGTTGCAATAGATGGTCCTATTTTATTGCGATTGTTTGCGGATAATTTCAACACCATCCACTAATTAATAAGTGATAACGATAGCTCCTTAAATGTTAAACGCCTGCTTTGATGGGAGCAGGCGGTGGAAGGGAATTGAGGAATCTCTTTAAATAGAGATCCCTTCTAAGGCTTTTGACAACACAATGTCATCGAAAGAAAAACCAGAAAGAAGCGAAGGTATTGGGTCCCTGATCAAGAGCATATCCTGAGGGCATACACCATCAGGGTGCGATCATACCAGCACTCAATCAAGATCCCGAGAGGTCCCAAAGTGGTAGATCAAGATCCCAGAGGTAGATCTGCAGCTGATTCAGATCGAGAGGAAGATCAAGATCCTGATTCAGATCTTCTAGAGGTAGATCGAAAGCAATGGTTGGAGGTAATACAAAGATCCTATCTATTAATTCTATACATATTGTGTAGATTGTTAATAGACCTCTAACAAATGGAAGGTGTTTTCATCAAGTTTGGCTGTGTGGATTCTCACTCGATTAATACATCGAAAGTGGTTAAACGCAGCCCACTTACTAAGCTAATTATATTCTCCTGCTGGTAGAGGGCAAAGATTACAGGTCTCAGTTTCAAATAGGAAACAATGCATTCTATGGGACCAATTATATCCAGGTAATGTTGTTCTCTGCCATGCAGCGTTTCTTGATATTTCTTCTTCTTCTTGCACCTTAGCTTGTTGTCATAAAGCAGTTCTTCTGCTCTTTAATGTTGCTGGATTCTCATTTAGCTCCATCCTCATATTTGATTTTGTTGCTGATCAATTGAGGTTGCATCTACCAATGTACCATTTGTGCCTACTTTACCATTTAAAGATGAATAGCCAAGCCTTGGATATAGTAGTGTATATGTGTGGCTTTCAATATATTTCAGTCTTATTTCATTCATGGGAGAGTTGATACTTGTCTTGCAGTGGTTTTCTGTGGATGCTTGTCATTTGTTTTGCTTGTTTTGTTTTGAGGTGTTCTAATGTCTAAGGATCCTTCATGTTTGAACCACTACTCATGTATGCATTCAGGAAAAAAAATCGTAACTTATTTCTGAAATTTCAGATGTTTATACAGGTTGATATTCATAAAACTACTATAATTGCTGCTTTAGGATTTAAAGAGTAAAGGAAGTTACAGAGTCCTGGCAAAATTTCTGCTTTAATGAGAGGAAAAAAACTGAAAATTTATGATATGGGAGGGTGCTTTTTGTCTCCAAACCCTCTTATGTTAATCCTACATTCTTTGCATGGTTTTCTGTTCAAACTATTGTTTGGCTGGCTAGCAAAATAATAGTGATTCTGGTGAAGCAACAACAAAATGAATGAGATTTTGTTAAAGATTACTAATTAAATTTGAGGATTTGTGTATCCGGGACAAAAATTGTAAACTAAATTTTGGAAAACATGTAGGAGAATTTTGGAGTTCCAATGTACAGGAGATGCTACGGAAATGCATGTACATACAAAGTATATAAATTGAAGAGCAGAGCTTAAAAAACGTTTTCTAGTAATCCAATAAAAACATGGAAAATCTTCTCAAAAGTAGAAGGCTTTGTTTTCTTGGAAGTTGGAACAATTAGGGAATTTTGATTAAAAATATCTTTGAAAAATCAAAATTTTATCTAATAATTGAAAAAATTATGTGATTAGGGTGATTTGATTCAAGATTAAAGCTTTTGAGTAAATTCTCATGACAAGTGGAAGCAAATTATATTACAATCATTGATAGACACAAGATGGACATGGATCTGTGCATATTTGTATCAAGAATGCTTAACATATTTGATGTGGTTTATCAAGATATCAATCGTCTTAGTTTTTTCTTAATCCATCCACATATGCCAATGAAACTTAAAGCGTTAAATTCCATAAGATTAACCGTTGCCAGTGATTAACTGTTGCCAGTGTGCATAGAAGTAATGTGATTATTTGAATATCTATTTACTAGTATATTGAATTATTGATTGCCCAATACATCTGTCTAGTTTGGACAGCTTGTAACTTTGTTCTTCAAATGTTTAAGCTAAGATTTTACATCCCATAGGTGGGGCTGTCTTGCTTTTTGCATGGACCCATTTGTCTCAACACTTGGGATAGGATATGTCCCAAGACACGCTGATTGGGATGCTGGAATAATGGCGAAATTGTCCTATCTTGACCTTGGCAACCTATCCCAACATTGCACAGGACGTCCCACTGGGACTTGAAACTATGGTTTAAGCTGTAGTTTCTTTCCCATTGAATTAATTCCTGGCTTGGAAGTTTAAACTAGAATGTGACCTAGCATGATTATATAAGTGGCTCCTTTTGTTCCTCCTGATAGGATTCTTAAAATTGCACTCTCAACAGGTGCAGTAACCTCAGTGAGTGCCTGATTATGCTATTTGTTCATTGAGATGCTATTCATGTTGTGCTTGTCTGGTCTTAGGACTTCACTTGACCAAACATGATTATAGAAGAGAATCTTGATATTGTTCTCTTTATTTTACTTATGGGTAACAGCTGCATTGTAATCCATTTCTTTTCTGTTTTTCTCCAGAGTGTTTCACCACATTTATCTTTGGGTGGTGAAGTATTTTGGCTTGGTCATCAAAGGAAGTCTGGTATTGGTTTTGCTGCTCGATATAACACAGATAAGATGGTAATTTTGATTCTTTTCATTTGTTCTCATTTAGACGTTTTATTGTTTGGTTTCCTTTTATTCTTTTATGTAGCCTTAAATTTTACAAGCATAACTTTACAAAGAAACCCTTTAACTTCATAGTATCTGATGCAAGGAACTAACGGCCTTTCTATAGTAGAAGAAAGTTTTGCTTTAGTTGCTGAGTACTACAGCATTGCAATATTGGTGGCTTTAAATGTCTAGCTTTGTGTAGATCGTTCCGAAGTTGAATTAATTTTTTTAGTTGGCATTTGTGGTCATTTAATAATCAAGGATTTCAAAGGTGTCTATGTCATTGATATACTATGGTTTGAGTGTGTTGATTCTTGATGAGTATTCCATTCACATGTTTGCTGTTTGTTAAGAAAGAAATTGAGTTAAGATAAGAAAGAAATGCGATATTTTTGGGTGAAAGGTGAAGTGTAGTGCATTATAGTTAATTATGAATTATAAATACTTCTGAACCCAGATTCTGAGGTGAGATATAATACATTATAGTTAATTACGAATTAATTATTTATAGGTACTTTTATAATTTTGGTTTTAGTAACAAGCATGTGTAGCTATGCATGCGCTATAACCTGAAGAGATCAAGGAAAAGAGAAACTATGAAATGGGAAAATGAGTTGGATAGTTGAGATCAAGGAAATGAGACTTCTTTCTTGTTCAAACCTAAAGTGAAAAGGTGAGAGTTTTTTTTTTTAATAAAAAATACATCAAGCTTCTATACAAGTGGTTATGTCTTTGAAATTCTAGGCTCTTAAAAGCTGTTCGCGTTTTTTATTTCTCAATCCAAACAAATTTGCATGGGAATTCTCTAAGTGAGAAGGGGTGGGGTGTAAGAGGAAGAGATTGAATTAAGATAAGTTTAAAACTCTGTCCACTATATCTGGAGCAATTACTGTGATTTAGAGAGCATTAGTTTTTATTTCTTTCTTATGGTAATCTAGGATATATGGAGAAATTCTTTTGGCATTTTGGAGAAATATTCTATGAAGGGTGAGCATAGAGGGATGTGAAATCAGGAAATTTGTGGAGTCATGATCTTGATGGTAGTTCTTCCCAATGCAATCCAATCTACATGGGGACTCTCCAAGGGAGGAGGGATGGGACATGCAAGGAAGTGATTGGTTTACAGTATCTTTAGGATTCAATACTCATGGGACTAGTATAGAGGATAATGTCTATGGAATGCTTTAAATATCAATGCCAGACTGCATACCTGTAACTTACATGTATGGGTTGACGTGGGTACTTATTGGAATGTGATTTAGAGAATGCACGTGGAATTAATATCTAGAATCTAGATCAATAACTTTTTAGATAATATTGCTTTTAGACCATTTTTCAATCATGGTGTGCATGAAGATCTGAGATTGGAAAGAGACTAAGGTGATAGACAGTGGTGCGGCAGAATTAAGGTCTTCTGAATACGAGCTTGATGCTGAATAATAATTGCCACAAATAAGTTGTTCCATCCTGCTTTTAAAAACTTAACTAGTTCACCAAAAAAAAGGATGCTTTTGTACTATCCTAAGGGCAAGTGCTTGAGCAGATGCTATGGGCTTATGTGAGATGATGCGTGATGATGATGATGCATGGACTTTTTTTGAGAGGTCACAAATAAAAAGAAGTGCCAAGGTGATTTATGAAAAAAAGCAGCTGGACATATTTGAGAGGCCACAAATACAAAGGTACCAAGGTGATTGAGAAGAAAAGTAGCTAACGTATCATAATTATGACAAGGTGGGTCTGTGATTTGCTAACTTAAAAGTGGCATGAAGGATAATTTTGTAATGCCAGCAATTGTATATCATGATAAAAGTGACTCAGAAATGTTGTTGAAAGCAAGTTTTTAAATCCTATAGGACGTCACTGTTACGATTTTTCCATGATGGCATTGTAACGATTTTTTCATGAAACGGGATGTGCTACCTTCCCACTCTGTTTCAGTACTTGAGACAGGAGCTGTTCTAAGCTATGCCAATTGGGATGTTAGGACGATGGTGCGATAGTCCCATTTTAACACTTGAAACTGCAACCCATCTTGGCATCTCAAAGGATGTCTCATTGGGATCTGAAATCATGTTGAAAGTGTGCTGCACTAAGTGCTTTTGACGAAGGTCTTGAGTGAATTTGCAGTTCATGCTAATTCAGCAACTTAGATCCTCAGTATCATGAGGTAGGCTGGTAATGGATTACAAATTTTACTATTATGAAGTTGACAAATTAATCCCAAGATAATTACCAACATAATAGATGGACAAAGCAATAAGACGAAGGCACCAGAGATCTGCATGTAGGCCATGCCAGATGCATGGTCAGTGCAAGAGGCCACTCATTATGATAGTGGCAACCGTGGTTCATGTTAAAGAGCTTAAGATTGTAAAAGTAAGTCTAAAGACAACCAAGGTACAAAAGATTAATGCATGTTACATAGTTCTTTTTAGTTTTGAAGCATGCAGATATGAAAACAAAGGAATCATATGGTTTTTATGGTCAATATTACCGATGTAAGTGTGACGAATTATGGATAACCATACCTGAACATGATGTATCATTGATTGGGAGGGAAGTTGATTGAAGGTTACCAATGTAGGCTTGGAGAGTATCTAGTGGATCCATGATGGGAACACAGATGCTTGAAGAAAGTTCCATAAGATGAGATATTCATTTTAAGATATTTCTAAGACTAGTTAAAGAAAGAAGTCAAGGACCCATCTAAATAAATGAAAGTAATGAAGCCATCTAGCTAGGCAAAATGGAGAGCAAAACACACACAAGCATGCACACACACAAAAAAGAATGAAGGTATAATGTCACTATTTGTTTGTTCTTACACTCTTATGATGGGTCTAAATGGGGTCAGAATTATGGTTGAAGTTTCCTATTTTGTGAATTTGTATTTTATAAATTTTTTGACTGTGCTATTGGAGAATTGTTGGTTGATTTATGTTATGATGGATATTAATTCAATCTGTGTAGGTTGCAACAGGGCAAGTTGCAAGCACTGGTATAGTTGCACTGAGCTATGTTCAAAAAGAGAAGGTCATATTTCTAACAGTTCAGAGGAAAACTTTATTTGTGCTCTTGTACTTTTACCATATAAGCTTGTATTTAATAAATTTGTCTACAGGTTTCCCTTGCATTGATTTCATGTACAATCATATGACAAGAGACGTGACTTCAAGTTTTGGTTATGATTACATCCTTAGACAGGTAACATCTTGATTGCCATGAAATTTGCACCCTTCCGCTGGCCACTCCATTTTTACTTATCTTGTTTGTAGCCTAGAGAAAATTAATTTTTACATTTCTATTATAGTTCAAATATCATTGGATGAAGTTATTTTTGTACTTCCTAAGTAATATATTTTTCATGATTTTGTTTTTGCACTAGTTGTAGGTTTTAGAGAAATAATATGGTGGATTTTAGAGAAAAAAAAGTTATCAAAAAGTACATAGAATTGATAAAAGATATGTATGATAGAGCAATAACTATTGTTAAAACAACAATTGGAGAAACTAGTGAGTTTTCAATTACTGTAGGTTTATGCCAAGGATCTACTTAGGTCCGTATCTTTTGTATTAGTTATGGATGAATTAACCAAATATATTCAAAATGATATCCCATGGTGTATGTTATTTGCAGACGACATATTGTTAATTGATAAAACTAAATCTAGAGTAAATGCAAAGCTAGAAATTTGGGGAGAGAGGCTTTAGAATCTAAATGTTTTAAGATTAGTAGAATAAAATTGAATACATGAAATGCAATTTTAGTGAAAGTAGAAATACAAGTGAAGAAACAGTGAAGATTGCAAGCCAAAAGATATCAAGGAGTGAAAAATTTAGGTATTTAGGATCAAGTATCTAACAAGAAGGTGAAATAGATGAAGATGTGAATTATAGAGTTAAAGCATGATGGATTAAGTGGAAGAGTGCTTAGGAAGTATTGTATGATCGATGCATCCCATTAAAATTGAAAGAGAAATTATATAAAACCGCTATTAGGCCAGCTATGCTTTATGAAACAGAGTGTTGGGCAATATTGAAACAACATATGAATAAATCAAGTGTAACAGAAATATGCATGTTAAGATGGATATGTGGTAAAACTTTTAAAAGATAGAATTAGAAATAAATATATAAGAGAAATGATAGGAGTAGCCCCAATTGAAGATAAAATGAGAGAAAATCGATTACGATGGTTTGGACATATACAACGAAGATCTTTAGATGCTCCAGTTAGAAAGAGTGATTTTTTAATAATCCATGGTAAGGATAGAGGTAGAGGTAGACCTAAACTAACATAGACAGAAATAGTTAAAAAGATATAACTATTTGTAATTTGAATGTCGACTTAGTCCTGAATAGAGCAGAGTGGAGGAAGCATATTTATGTAGTTTACAAACAGATGCTTCAAATGTGCTATTGATTTCCAATATGAATATGAAAGACATGATAAGCCCTTCAAGGATATAAAATATTCAACAAGAATGAATTAAAAAATCTTAAGTATTTCTGGCTTCAACTAAGACCTTGTTTTTCCTTTTTGAGGTTTTTAAGCTACTAACAGCTCCCTGTTTAGAAAAATATTTCTGTGGAGTTCTTCATATAGACTTGCCATAATTTCAGCATTCAAGAAAATGCATACCGTTTACTAGGACTAAACTTCATCTGAGATTCTGAATACTTCATGATGGAAGGGAAATATCTAAAGCATATCAGATGGGTTGCTTGAGCAGTGAAATTTTGCTTTCATTGTAAGAGACATGATGGGAGAAATTAATTCTCTTACCGTTAAAAGTGATATGGCTGTGTTTATGCAAGATACATCCATAATATGGCTGCTTCTTTCTAGGGGTTGAATGAGGTGGATGTCTTATAAATAGCAAATAAGCTATCTGCATAATCACTGTTCATTCACATTGTTAGAAAAGTGAAAGATGGATCAAGGCATAGCCTTGTTGAAGTGGTTAAGGCTTAGGGGTTGAATGAGGTGGATGTCTTATACATAGCAAATAGACTATCTGCATAATCGCCATTCATTCACAATGTTAGAAAGGTGAAAGATGGATCAAGGGATAACCTCGTTGAAGCGGTTAAAAAGCTTAAGGCTTAAGCTTAATACATTCTCATTCTTTAAAACTTAAAAAGAATGAATATGATAAGAGAAATTGTTTGAAAAATAGGTCTAAGAGAATGTAATACCTGTTGTGAAATCTTGATTTCTTCTTTGTTTCAATATTGGTTGAAGAGCTTGACTATATAAATGAGAAGAGAGGCCTCACCTACCAATTGACCTCTGTTTTTTTTCTAGATCTTAGGTCTTTGGGAATATGGATCCTTAATATCTGATTCCTTGTCTTAGTCTCCCTGGCTGCTGGAGCTTGAACTTATAAATGAGAAGCTAGGTCTCCTTACCTGCCAATTGGCCTTTTTGGTTTCATGTTAGGGCTCATTCTTGTTTAAAGATGCCTTGGTCCATGATGCAGTACCAGTTAAGAGGGTTGATATCATGTTGACCGTCATTTAACCTTCTCCAACTTTTTAAGTTGATGACACTGATTCTTAATGTTGGCTCAGGCCTCATTAAGGTTAAGATAAATACACAATAAAGACACCAATGTGTTGTCTGATTTCAGATATCCACCTTTGGTATATAACGAAATGGCACGTCATATTCAAATTGTGAAGGATCATCATCTTGTTTTCATCTTTTTTGGTCAGTTGAGTCTTGTAATGATAAATAATGATAATAGGTTATCAATTCCTAATTTGGTATTCAAGCTTGCGCAGAGTATCATTAGACAGCAATCAAGAGGGAGATTACCTCCTTAGAGAAATAAAAGCTATTATATTCTCCTTTTAGATACTCTAATTATTTCATCACTTCCCCTTTTGAATTCAAAATTTCCGAATAAAAAGATGTCTCTCTTTCATTTAGATTGACACAAAACAGAATAAGCATTTCCTTTTTCTCTCCTCTTTGTTCCTATACTTATGAGGCTGAGACCAAACAAATTCAACCACATAAATATAAAAGTATTGTTCCTTGTAAACACTTTTAGAAGTATTTGTAAGGTTATTGCAACCAAAATATATTTTTCTTTCTTTTTTCTGGTTGTAGCTGTGTGAACACCAAATACTTTCCTTCTTTTGCCTTGTACTATCAGTGAGAGGGAAACATCTATTACTTACACTTTTAGTGTATAATTTAATCAGTTTTTCTAAGCTGCAATGCAGAAATACATGGAAGTAGAATTTTCTTTGGTCTATTAATTAAGCCACCATATCTTTATTGCAACAATAGTTTTCAAAATACACTCCATCTTTTCTTGTTTTGACCTTGGCTCCCTTTCCTGAAGTGCTTCCTATATCCTATGCCTTGTAGTGATAATTGATGCCTGAACATGTATACTTTTCACAGGTATATATAGTCAACAAATATAGCTCTTATTGCTAAGATCCTTTCCCACTGTGTTTTAAGCATCACACTTTTGACACCAGGTTTGCTGTGACAAGAATCAACAATTTTAGACTTTGTTCTGCATGTAAGAGATTTTTGAAAATAAAATTTTTATCATCACTGTGAGAACAAAGATACTAGTTATTAAAAATGTGGATTTTTTTATAATGTATGAGGAAGGGCTTCCTTTAATATTACTTGTCGTGATGCTCTAATGAGGTAATATCCTTGTAGTCGTGGTATGCCGTATTAGTGCGTACCATCTCGTACTGGGCATGCCGCATCAGTACCAAACCGAGTCTCGATATGCTAAATCGGCCTGCATACTGAGCGTACTAACACTATATTAGTATAGTACCAGTATGGGTTATGGTATCAAGACAACAAACCTTGCTTGCAGTGGTCATTGAATTTCTTTAAAGCTTTTTCAACAAAGTTCCAATTTCATTGTGGTATGTTTGTTTCTTGGTTTTTGATTAGAGTTGATGAGAAATATGATTTTTTAAAAAAATTGGAGAAATTGCAATTTATCTGTTCTTTATACCGAGTTAGTTGAGGATCCCTCCTTTTTTTAGATGTTTAAAGCTGCCCTTCATTTTTGTGCTCTTCTTATCCTTTTTATCTAGAGCTGCAAATAGGTTAGGTTAGATAGGGACATGCTTCACTTTGACGCAACTTGGTTTCATGTTGAGGTCTTAATTTTAGACTTAGAACCAAATCTGTTCATCGTTCATGTTGGATTGGATTCATGGAAAAGATATTAGATCGGATCATTCAAATATGACCTAGACTTAGGTCAAAATATTAATGTTTAGTTCTAGACCTGGATGGGTTAGATATATAATTTGGGTCAAACATTTAGCGATTATTGTATTGCAAAAAATGTATGGACTAATAATTAAACATAAAATCGTTAAAAATCTTGAAACAAAACTAAAAAGCCAACTTAAACATGAATTTCCATTCATTTTTTTAATTTGATCCAAGAAAGCAATCATTCTACTGGTACAAGTTTTCAATCTTTAATTTTGAAAATTAAATATTGATATGCTCGAAAATGCTATAATTAAGAATCCACTAAAACAAACAATAAATATTTATATATAATTAATTGAAAGTAGGTGATAAGAAAAGAGGCTGCTGAAGTGAACAAAGAGGGATTGGTTTAAATAAGGTTTATTTGATTAATTAAAAAATTAAAGTGAGGAAGGGATTTATATGATTTGGGTTTTCATGTTGCGCTGGATCAGGTCCAAGCTCGATCAAGTCAATTCTTATTTACCCAAATTAGATCTAGAAAATTTTTGGGTTGGGTTGGGATGGTCTGGTTGAGTCAAAAAATAAAAAATCTAGATTCGACCAATTTTAAAATCAAACCCAATTTTTGACCCTAATTTGATCCATGAGTCTCCAAAAATGGATCAGATTGGGTCTGGATTTACTGGTCAATCTAACCCATTTATGGCCTTTTTTAAATCTAATTCTCTCTTGTTATTTTGCCACTAGAATAGGGATGACAATTTTCGATCCAACTCATTTACTCAAACCCGACATAGACTTGACCAATGTAACCTGCCCAATTGGGTTCGTGGATTCTTTATGGGTTAGCCATTCCCAACCAATTTAAGCTAGCCCCCTCAACTAATCTAGCTAGTGGGTACATATTATATTATTTTTATATATATATATATATATATATATATATATATATATATAGAGAGAGAGAGAGAGAGAGCTAGATTTGCCTATACTTGCATGTAGCCAAGTCCATATCCAATCATCCTTGGATCCACACGGATCCGAAGGGTAGAACAGGTGGGATGGCTTTGAGATACATATGAATCTAAGGGTAGAAAGAACGATCTAAGGGTAGAAAGAACGATCAGATCTAGAGCTTGGTTACATGTGAGTGTAGTCGAGTCCAACTCTCTCTCTCTCTCTCTCTCTCTATATATATATATATATATATATATATATATATATATTGAAATGGTGTATTTATGTGGTGAGTGTGAGCCATTGGATCAATGATCATGTTAGATTATTTTAACACTTGAATATTGTTTAGATATTTGTGACTTAATTTGTTATTTTATTTTCTCTATTATGTGATGTTATTTAGTCCAAAAACTATGAAAGCAATACCCTGCTAATACAATATGAAACACAAAATTAAGTGTGCTTGGCCAAGCAAGATAGGTCCGTAGATTGGTTCTCTTTGGATTGGAAATTCTTGACCTACTAGCAGGTCAGGTCAGGTTTGGGTTAGGCCCTATGGGCCTTGTATATGATCACTACCCAAGCCGGGCCCAATTCCGACCTGCAAATTACTACCCCCATACTCATGATTCATAAATTATTGTTATGTATTAATGCATACTTTTGTAAATTTTCTGAATTCAGATTTTAGACAATGCTACTTTTTTCTTGGATGTCTTTTTACTGTCTTGCACACTTACTCAGTTTTTCTTCATCTGATAAGTTTTATACTGTTGGCAATTTTTGGCATGTTGCTTTCATTGATATGCGTATACATCCTAAGCTCGCGTATTGCATGCGTGTTTAATGTGTGGAACTACAGCCATTCCTGCTTGATAAATTGTTCGTTATATATCTTTCTAACATTCAGTATTTACACTATATCAAATAATATAAAAGGTGTTGTGGACTCTCTATGGCATCTTTGGGGGCTTATTTGGCATTACATGTCCTTTTTGCCCTTGTCAAGGGACTTGCATATTCATAGTAAGGAACAAACTAGGTTGCGAGAAATTTGTTTCCTAAGGCGAATAATTGTTGGTTGATTTAAGATTGGTTCATAAATTTTAACAAATCAATTTGACATCTTTTGTTAAGCGAATGATGCCTGATTCAGTGTTTCTAACTGTTGTTGAGAGGCCATGTTGACCTCCATTTGATCTTCAGCCCTTTTCCTTTCTGCAATTTCATTGCTTTTGCTTTTGAAACTGCAAGCACCAAAGTAAAACTATTTCCTTCTGGGAACCTTCTGCTTTAACTTGAATTTTCAATATCTTAATCATCTGTCCTGTTCTTCCACAAATCTGTTAAAGCCTTTGTTGTGTTTTTGTGGTGATTTATTTATTTGTATTTTTTGTGCCAGTTCTCTTGTACTTGTTTCAAGTTGAGTTGGTTGGGACCTCTCTTCGTTCAACTTTAGATCTTTTTCCTATGTCTCTACAACTTGTCTACCATGTCCAAGTTAAATTGTGTTCTTTTGCTCCTAAATTTGACTTGGACATTGTTTCTCCCTCTTTTACACATTTGTTTTTAACCATTCACCTCTATGCCCTTGAACATTAATTTCGAATTTATGCTGCCATATTGAAGACCTTCAGACACGCAATTAGGAACACCTGGCTACTAGAGTCCGTGTACAAAAACTTTTGGAGGAAATGTCATCCACAGCACAAAGTAAAAAGTCTTTCCTCCAACTTTTTCTAAAGCTCCTTTATTACACCAACAGTTTTTTCTGGTTAGAGTTAGTTAATGCGTGACCAAACCGTTTAATGCGCGGGTAACTTCCTTAGAACAAAATAGTTATGACATTCTGGGAGTCATAACTATTTTGTAAGCACGAATGTCATACTCTTTTAACTAGGATGTTATACCTCATGAACTGGGGTGTCGTCAGAGTGGTTCGGCCTATATTCCCCATTATTTCCTGTCCATATAGCTCTAGTGTCGTCGTTAAAGCTATGACACCCCTGATATACTGTTAAGACACCGTAGTTACAAGCCTAGGACACCCGTGCTCCAAACGAAAGCTCCTACGAGACACCCGTGCTTAGAACTGACCGCGCGGAGAATCCCCGCGACACCCCAAGGAGAATTGGATTTTGGCCGAAACTCCTGAGACACCCTGTTGAAAGCTCACGACACCCTAGCTTTAAGGCGACGACACCGTGCTTAGAACTGATCACGGTGAGAATACCCGCGACACCCTTGTCGAATTCAGCCTAAACACCTTCGCGACACCCCAGTTGAAATCTAATGACACCCTAGCACCAATGCTACGACACCCGTGCTAGAACTGACCGCGCGGAGAATCCCCGCGACACCCCAGGGAGAATTGGATTTCGACGAAACTCCTTAGAGACACCCCTGTTGAAAGCTCACGACACCCTAGCTTTAAGGCGACGACACCCGTGCTTAGAACTGACCACGGCGAGAAGGCCCGCGACACCCAAGTTACTAAAATTTATTTTTATTTATCAAAAAAAAAGAAAAAAAGTACATTAGCCCTCACTGGGGCTTCATCTCCTTCGGTCGCTGCGTCGGCGATCTGGCGCTGGAGGGACGCTACTTGCCCCTCCAGGTGGCTGTTGGCCCGACGCAGGACCTCGATCTCTCTCGTTGAACGGCCAGGTATTGCTCGGCCGCCTTGTTGAGTCGCTCGCTGATTGCGAGCGACTCCGCATAGACCTCCGCATCGATGGTGACCGTTGCGCGGCGGCTGCCATGGCTGCCAGTAGATCTCCCCTCGCCTCTGGAAGCCATCTCAGTATCAAAAAAGCTGAAAAGGTGATTAACGATGGCATTCCCCCATCCATATTTAAGGTACTCCTGGCGGGTGTTTCGATTGCCACGCGCCACCATCTCAGTGGGCGGTTCACAGGAATCGAATCGGTGAGCCCCCCCCCCTCGTTGAGTTTCGAGGGATGGGGAACAGAAGAGAGTTTCGGGAAGCCAACCGTAGTAAGTTTTACGTCGTCCCAAGAGAAAATTCACGACACCCAAGGATGATTTGGATTTCGGCCGAAACTCCTTCGCGACACCCCACTTGAACCTCACGACACCCTAGCATCAATGCTACGACACCCGTGCTTAGAACTGACCACGGAGAGAATCCCCGCGACACCCCAGGAGAATTGGATTTCGGCCGAAACTCCTTCGAGACACCCCTGTTGAAAGCTCACGACACCCTAGCTTTAAGGCGACGACACCCGTGCTTAGAACTGATCACGGTGAGAATACCCGCGACACCCCTTGTCGAATTCAGCCGCAACTCCTTCG
>UESW01004517.1:59396-72724 GCA_900491605.1 Calamus simplicifolius
CCCAGCACCAATGCTACGACACCCGTGCTTAGAACTGACCACGCGGACAATCCCCGCGACACCCCAGGGAGAATTGGATTTCAGCTCACGACACCTTAGCTTTAAGGCGACGACACCCGTGCATTAACAGTGAACCCACGTTAATCACCTTTTCAGGGGTGTCGTCCCCTTAAAGCTAGGGTGTTGTGAGATTTCAACTGGGGTTGTCGCGAAAGAGTTGCGGCTGAATTCGACAAGGGGTGTCGCGGGTATTCTCACCGTGATCATTTCTAAGCATGGGTGTCGTCGCTTTAAAGCTAGTGTGTTGTGAGGTTTCAAGTGGGGTGTCGCGAAGGAGTTTTGGCCGAAATCCAAATCATCCTTGGGTGTCGTGAATTTTCTCTTGGGACGACGTAAAACTTACTACGGTTGGCTTCCCGAAACTCTCTTCTGTTCCCCATCCCTCGAAACTCAACGAGGGGGGGGGCGCACCGATTCGATTCCTGTGAACCGCCCACTGAGATGGTGGCGCATGGCAATCGAAACACCCGCCAGGAGTACCTTAAATATGGATGGGGGAATGCCATCGTTAATCACCTTTCCAGCTTTTTTCATACTGAGATGGCTTCCAGAGGCGAGGGGAGATCTACTGGCCACCATGGCAGCTGCGCGCAACGGTCACGATCGATGCGGAGGTCTATGCGGAGTCGCTCGCAATCAACGAGCAACTCAACAAGGCGGCCGAGCAATACCTGGTCGTTTCAACAAGAGAGATCGAGGTCCTGCGTCGGCCAACAACCACCTGGAGGGGAAAGTAGCGTCCCTCTAGCGCCAGATCGCCGATGCAGCGGCCGAAGGAGACAAGCCCCAATGAGGGCTTCATGTGCTTTTTTTCTTTTCTTTTTTTATGAATAAAAATAATTTTTAGTAACTTGGGTGTCATGGGCCTTCTCGCCGTGGTCAGTTCTAAGCACGGGTGTCGTTAGATGAGAGCTAGGGTGTCGTCAATTTTCAACTGGGTGTCACGAACGACGACAACACCGACTCAGGCTGTTAACGACACCCCAGTTCTCATCTTACGACACCCTAGCTTTTAGGCGATGACACCGATGACGTGACTGTTAAAGCGGGGTGTCGCGGGGATTGTTCTCCATACGGGGTGTCGTGGGCCTGCTCTCCAGCGTCGTTTATCACACCCTTTATAACATTTAAAGACACCCCATAGAACAAGCTACGACACCCCGGAAAGCAACATACGAAGATCGCAAAGGTTATAAGCATGGGTGTCGTAGCGTTGTAACTACGGTGTCGCGAGGCTTTTCTCCAGCTTTCGTTTGGAGCACGGGTGTCCTAGGCTTGTAACTACGGTGTCTTAACAGTATATCAGGGGTGTCATAGCTTTAACGATAACACTAGAGCTATATGGACAGGAAATAACGGGGAATATAGGCCGAACCACTCTGACGACATCCCAGTTCATGAGGTATAACATCCTAGTTAAAAGAGTATGACATTCGTGCTTACAAAACAGTTATGACTCCCAGAATGTCATAACTATTTTGTTCTAAGGAAGTTACCCGCGCATTAAACGGTTTAGTCACGCATTAACTAACTCTAACCAGAAAAAACTGTTGGTGTAATAAAGGAGCTTTTAGAAAGAAGTTGGAAGAAAGACTTTTTACTTTGTGCTGCGGATGATTTTCTCCAGAAGTTTTTGTACACAGACTCCAGTTGCCAGGTTTTCCAGCCTCGAAGCTGAAATATTTTCTTTCGACCAGGGAAGAAAGAGAGTTCTTCTTGCACAGATGAAATACAACGTAAAATGGCACTAGGATGGAGGGAAAGGGCATTTTTTGTCCGCACGCTAATTTAAAAAAAAAGCGAACTGCTTTAAATGGCCGTCACGTTCAGAACGTACATCAAAGTAGAGCCATACAGCCCGGTATGTCATCCACGTAGGAGCCATGTGGACCAATCAGAAGAGGTGGTGCAGCCCACGTAAGTCTTGCTGCACCGGGGACGGTGTACAAAGTCTTTTCCTTCCCGTAATGGAAAGGATGGATAGTTGGGCACTAGGCCGCCATGGCTCGGCCCAGTCCGATACTAACCGGGCCATGCCTGGCATGATGCGGTAACTACAGTACTAGACCATGCTGAACTTGAAAATTTTGGCTCACGAATCAAGCTTGGTACGGCGGCATGGGTTTGCATGGCGTGCCTGGCACGGGCCGTGCCAGCCCATGCGATGATTCGTTGCGGTCACAAGGGGCGGAGCCAGCTGGGCCACATCGGGCACTTTCGGCTCGCGAGGATTTTAATCAATTCGGCGGACAAAAATTGCCAGCATCTAATCTAGCCGGTAGCTCTGAAGCCCCGCGATCGGGCGATTCCACCGTGGGGTTTGCCCTCTTTTGCCCCTGTTCTCTCCGAGGCTGGCACCATCAAGGGAACCCTAGCCTTCCTCCTTTTCGCCTTCTGCCGCTTGGTAGATCTATTCAATTTCAAGACGTGGCGGCGCCGGCGGTGGAAGGGTGCGGACGGGGGCCGCGGCAAGATGCTCTAGATCATGCGGTCTCCGGCATCTTCTCCGCTGCCATGGTCACGGTCGTCCTATCTCCATCCCTCCAGTCCTTTCCTCTCGCCAAGGCCATCCGATCCTCCCATATCGATGGCTACCTTCGCCTCCCCGCCGGCATCGCCGCCTCCGGCGAGCAGGGTCGCTTCTCCTTCCGCAGGGCCCCGCCCTTCCGCAATACCGAGGAATGTGGCGCCCCAGCAAGAACGCAACCGTCTGCGATCTATCGCTCGTCCACATCGCCATTACCCTCGACGTGGAGTACCTCCGCAGCTCCATCGCCGCCGTCCACTCCGTCCTCCAGCACGCCCTCTGCTCGGAGAACTTCTTCTTCTACTTCGTCGTCTCCGACACCAGTCTTGAAGCCCTGGTCCGCTCCACCTTCCCGAAGCTCCGGTTCAAGGTGTACCATGGGCTGTGCCAGGCTGAGAATTTTGTTTTCGGGCCGTGCCCAGCACAATCCGTTTATTAATGAGCCATACCCAACACGATTCGTTTATAGAAAACACTTGTACACCGCCCCTAGTGCAGCAAGGCCTACGTGGGCTGCATCATCTCTTTCGATTGGTCCACGTGGCTCCCATGTAGCCTCTGACACGATGGGACAGAATAGTAGGAGGATAATATTACTTTTTGATGTACATCCATTAAAAGTCGTTCAGCCTTTTACCATTGGTGTGAAGATGAAAATGCCCTTTCCCTCCAGCCTACTTCAACCCGCCATCTTATTTGGATTTTGCTGATAAAAAATCGTAAGGTTCTGAGGTGTCGTGGGTCTTGAACTAGGGGTGTCATGGGTCTTGAACTGGGGGTGTCGTGGATCTTGAACTGGGATGTCGTGGGTCTTGAACTAGGATGTCGTGGGTCTTGAACTGGGGGTGTCGTGGGTCTTGAACTGGGGTATCGTGGGTCTTGAACTGGGGTGTCGTGGGTCTTGAACTAGGGGTGTCATGGTGGGGTGTCATGGGTCTTGAACTGGGGTGTCGTGGGTCTTGAACTGGGTGTCGTGGGTCTTGAACTAGGGGTGTCGTGGGTCTTGAACTGGGGTGTTGTGGATCTTGAACTGGGGTGTCGTAAGTCTAAACTAGGGTGTCGTGGGTCTTGAACTAGGGGTGTCATGGGTCTTGAACTAGGGTGTCGTGGGTCTTGAACTGGGTGTCGTGGTCTTGAACTAGGTCCATCGGCTTTCTCCTCTGCTCCGCCTTATACTTCTCTACCTCACCATAGCTGTTTTCTTCGCACCTGAGTCAATATAAATGGCAGTCATTAGTTGCATATGAGAAAATCCTAACAAATAGAATAAAAGATGTTTGCTGGCTCTGAGAACAGAAACATATGATCGATATATATATACCATCATTATTGTAAGTCTTTGTAATTAATATTTTTCCTTCAGCTCTAAATTAAATTACAAGATCACACAACCCCACCCCCGGCCGGCCCTCTGGCGGTGAAGGCTAAGGCGCGATCACTCAAAAGTAAATAAATATAGTGATTGGAGGAGGGAGAAGGGAAGTAGAGAGACCTTAAGGTGAGCTTGGTCCAACCGCGATACCCAACCTTGACAAGGTTGTCCACGGTAGCGTTCCTCAGATGCTCCCTTCTGGAAGAGATGAGGAAGACCTTCAAACCCCGAGCTCTGATCTCATGATATAGTTGGAGCATGTGCTTCACAGCAGGGGCACTCCGCTCCTCCATCCATTGCTCCAAGGAAGTCCTGTTTGCCATAGCTCCTCTGCACCCCAAAACAGCCTTACCCTCACAAATGAATTCATGAACGTCGATTTTATTTAAAGCTAAAAACTAGTAGAGCATCACGCGCACAGATAGCACAGAGAGCAAGAAGAGTCCTACCCAAATTGGTGCTGCTTATGGTATGGCACGGTGGAGAGGAGAGTGCCATCAATGTCGAAGATCCAGGAGTCCTTGCCATCAGAACCCAGCTGAAAGTTGTTGGTGAGGAACAGCGCGGCCTCCTCGGTAGCACGCTGCACGTTGACCTTGAACTGCGTTGAGGGCATGTACTTGCCGACGTAGGCGACGCACTCGCTCGGCACCACCTCGAACCCCCGGATGTTGTTCAGCTCCACGTTCATCCGCCAGCTCTCGCAGTAGTTTTTCAGGCTGATGCCCGCTTGATGATGATCTCTCTTGTTGGCAATGAAGCCGAGGATGTTCCAGTCGTGTTACGAAAAGGTTTGTGAATTGGACTTCATGAATGCGAGCACTGAGTGCGCGCATGCTGCCGCAGCTCTGTCGAGTCACAGACAAATTCATTGCTATGTCGTGGGTCTTGAACTGGGGTATCGTGGGTCTTGAACGGGGGTGTCATGGGTCTTGAACGGGGGGTGTCGTGGGTCTTGAACTAGGGTGTCGTGGATCTTAAACTAGCGGTGTCATGGGTCTTGAACTGGGGGTGTCGTGGGTCTTGAACTAGGGTGTCGTGGGTCTTGAACTAGGGGTGTCATGGGTCTTGAACTGGGGTGTCGTGAATCTTAAACTAGGGTATCGTGGGTCTTAGGGGGTCGTGGGTCTTGAACTGGGGTCGTGGGTCTTGAACTAGGGGTGTCATGGGTCTTGAACTGGGGGTGTCGTGGGTCTTGAACTAGGGTGTCGTGGGTCTTGAACTAGGGTGTCATGGTCTTGAACTAGGGGTGTCATGGGTCTTGAACTGGGGGGTGTCGTGGGTCTTGAACTAGGGGTGTCATGGGTCTTGAACTGGGGTGTCGTGGATCTTGAAACTAGGGTGTCGGGGTCTTGAACTAGGGGTGTCATGGGTCTTGAACTGAGAGTGTCGTGGGTCTTGAACTGGGATGTCGTGGGTCTTGACTAGGGTGTCATGGGTCTTGAACTAGTTTAACCCCCTCTATTCTCCCTCCCTCTCTCTCTCTCTCTCTCTCTCTCATTGAGATGGACAACGAACGAATAGAGAACTGGCTTGGCTACGATGGGGTAGGATTTGCAGGAGAGCAGCGGTTTCAGGTAATACTTGGAGTCATAATTGGTATTCGATTCTGTAAGCTTGTAGTTTTTGACTGGAGTAAGATGTAGAACTATGAGTGCATGGTCGTCGACTGACTTGTTGCTCTCATCATCAGGCCACCTCTTTACTGTAGGTTGCCAATCTGGACATGGCAACTTGACACTCCCTTAGGGGAAGAAGTGATGATGCTGCTGCTCTCATGCAAACCTATGCTTCAGATCCTTTCTTCCCCAGCCAAGACTTGTTTCAAGGTCAGTTGACCAGCCTTATTCTTTTCCTTGGAAATTAAGTTTAAACCCATGCAGTACGTAGGTCCTCTCTTTATTTAAGCGTTCTTTGGGTTTTGGTTGGCCCTAATTCAGATGAACCATTGAGCATGTTCGATGAGCGAACGAGCTTTGGAGTGAATTGAAGGTGGTGGCAGTGAGGAAAAGAGGGCGGCCGCGGCTTTGGTTTGTGATGAGGAGACGAAGAAAGGCGAGACGAAAGTGAGGAAGGGGGAGACAGGCAGAGAAGAGAAGGCTTTAACTTTTGATGAGGTATCTCGCTACTTCTACGTGCCCATCACGCAAGCAGATAAGGAGCTC
The DNA here is from genome assembly GCA_900491605.1 of Calamus simplicifolius. Classification (NCBI taxonomy): domain Eukaryota; kingdom Viridiplantae; phylum Streptophyta; class Magnoliopsida; order Arecales; family Arecaceae; genus Calamus; species Calamus simplicifolius. The sequence continues at coordinate 65,521 of UESW01004517.1, forward strand.
AATGACACCCCCAGTTCAAGACCCACGATACCCCTCGTTCAAGACCCACGACACCCCAGTTCAAGACCCACGACACCCCCAGTTCAAGACCCACGACACCCCCAGTTCAAGACCCATGACACCCCTAGTTCAAGACCCACGACACCCCAGTTCAAGACCCACGACACCCCCAGTTCAAGACCCATGACACCCCTAGTTCAAGACCCACGACACCCTAGTTTAAGACCCACGACACCCCAGTTCAAGACCCACGACACCCCCAGTTCAAGACCCATGACACCCCTAGTTCAAGACCCACGACACCCTAGTTTAAGACCCACGACACCCCAGTTCAAGACCCACGACACCCCAGTTCAAGACCCATGACACCCCTAGTTCAAGACCCACGACACCCTAGTTCAAGACCCACGATACCCCAGTTCAAGACCCACGACACCCCAGTTCAAGACCCACGACACCCCCAGTTCAAGACCCACGACATCCTAGTTCAAGACCCACGACACCCCAGTTCAAGACCACGACACCCCAGTTCAAGACCCATGACACCCCTAGTTCAAGTCCCACGATACCCCAGTTCAAGACCCACGACACCCCCAGTTCAAGACCTATGACACCCCTAGTTCAAGACCCACGACACCCTAGTTTAAGACCCACGACACCCCAGTTCAAGATCCACGACACCCCCAGTTCAAGACCCATGACACCCCTAGTTCAAGACCCACGACACCCTAGTTCAAGACCCACGACACCCCAGTTCAAGACCCATGACACCCCCAGTTCAAGACCATGACACCCTAGTTCAAGACCCACGACACCCCAGTTCAAGACCCACGACACCCCCAGTTCAAGACCCATGACACCCTAGTTCAAGACCCACGACATCCTAGTTCAAGACCCACGACACCCCAGTTCAAGATCCACGACACCCCCAGTTCAAGACCCATGACACCCCTAGTTCAAGACCCACGACACCCCAGAACTTTACGATTTTTTATCAACAAAATGGCGGGTTGAAGTAGGCTGGAGGGAAAGGGCATTTTCGTCTTCACACCAATGGTAAAAGGCTGAACGACTTTTAATGGATGTACGATAAAAAAGTAACATTATCCTCCTGCTATTCTGTCCATCGTGTCAGGCCACATGGGAGCCACGTGGACCGATTGGAAGAGGCGGTGCAGCCCACGTAGGCCTTGCTGCACCAGGGGCGGTGTACAAAGTGTTTTCCTTCGTTTATTAATAGCACAGCTCGATTTTTTGTGAGACCCAATGGACCTTAATTGTGCCGTGCCCCGATTTTTTGTGAGGCCCAACGGTCCTTGGTTGTGCCATGCCCCGATTTTTAGTGAGGCCTAGCTAGCCTTGGCTGTGCCATGCCCGGCACAGCCCAATGCCTAAGTCGGGGAGGAGGAAAATGTCTTTATACACTGTCCGATGCAGGATGGCCTGCATTGAGCATGGTGCCTGCACGTGGGCCTACACCAAAGGATTCGTTCAATGGGTCCTTCAGCGCAGATGCATGAACCCAGTGTAGACTAATCAATGTATCTGAGCAATGTACAAGACTTTTCAAGAAGAAGAAGAAGCAATAAAAGGCATAGTTGTCGGAATTGGACCGAACCGATCAGTTGAACCGGGATTCGAAGTCCAAGCTGGTTCGATTTTAACATAATACCAAATGTGTAAGACATCCAGAATAATCGATCAATTCATTCGGTTCACTTGTAAACCGATCAACCCAATTTGAACTAGATGGAGTCATGAGTTTTATTATCATGTTAACTTTAAATTTTTTATTAAAATTAATTTTTATTAATAAATATATTTTTATATTAAAATAATTAATTAATATTTAAATTAGTGATCCGAGCTCTTTGTCGGATCAATGCTCGAGCCGAGCCCTGTCAAGTATGATAAAGGAGGAGAAGAAAGAACAAATAAGGACAACTCCAGGCTTGACAGCTATGATTGAAGGAGCAGAAGAAAGAACCACCCTGGGCCTGACAATATGATTAAAGGAGGAGAAGAAAGAACAAATAAGGACATCTGCTACGGAATGCAAGCCCAGCCCGGCTCATTACAGGACATCCACAACCCTGCTACAATGGCTTTTTTTGTTTGAAAAGTCTTTGTACATCGCCCTCGGTGCAACAAGTCCTACGTAGGCTGCACCGTCTCTCCTGATTGGTCCACATGGATCCTATGTGGCTGACAATGCGAAACGGTATGGCTCTGCTACGATGTTACGTTCTGATCGTGATGGCCATTAAAAGCGCTTCGCCTTTATTTTAAAATTGCTGTGAAGACAAAAATGTCCTTTCCCTCCAGCCTACTTTTATCGTCATTTTTTTTGGATTTCATCTGTGCAAGAAAAACTCTTTCTTCCCCCTCGCTCTAGCTTTCGGATGCTAAGGAATCAGTCCAAGGTTTGAGCAAGATCCTGAGCCCTCGCTTTGGCTTTTGGATGCTAAGGAATCATCCAAGGTTTGAGCAAGATTCTGAGCCCTCGCTCTGAGGAGTCCGGTCGAAAGAAAACTTCTGGAGAAAATGTCATCCACAGCAGCAAGTAAAAAGTCCTTGTTCCCACTTCTTTGTAAAGCTCCTTTATTACACCAACAATTTTTTGTCGTTAGAGGAAGTTAATTTATGACCAAACCGTTTAATGCGCGGGTAACTTTCTTAGACCAAAACAGTTATGACATTTTGGGAGTCATAACTGTTTAGAGTTTACTGTTTGTAGCACGAATGTCATACTCTTTTAACTAGGATGTTATACCTTATGAACTGGGGTATCGTCAGAGTGTTTCGGCCTATATTCCCTGTTATTTCCTATCCATATAGCTCTAGTATCGTCATAAAAGCTACGACACCCTAGATTTACTGTTAAGACATCGTAGTTACAAGCCTACGATACCCGTGCTTATAACTGACCATGGAGAGAGCACAGGAATGTATATAAAGAAGAGGAGAAGAGGGGGGAGGGGCATTCTACGGAGGGCCAAGAGGAGAAGAGGGGAGAGCGACTCCCCAGTTTAAACCTTAAGAGTCCTGGAATAGGTGTCGTCGCCTTAAAGCTAGGGTGTCGTCAGATGAGAGCTGGGGTGTTAAGAGACTAAGTCGGGGATGTCGTCGGTCCCCGCCTTTTAACAGTCATGGAACGGTTGTCGTCACCTTAAAGGTAGGGTGTCGTCGCGCATGAGAGCTGTAGTGTCGTCATAAAAGCTACGACACCCCAGATTTACTGTTAAGACACCGTAGTTACAAGCTTACGATACCCGTGCTCCAAATGAATGCTGGAGAAAAGCCTCGCGACATCGCAGGAGAAAATCGGGAGTATTGCGACACCCAAGTTAAAGAAATAAGACACATCTGTTAAACAAATACGACACCCGGTTATGCTCGGCCGAAAATCCTTCGCGACACCGCAGTTCAAACATCACGACACCTAGCGACAATACTACGACACCCATGCTTATAACCTTACGATACCTAAGTCGGGGATGTCATTGGTCCCCACCTTAATAGTCCCCACACAGGTGTCGTCGCGCTAAAGCTAGGGTATCGTCGGATGAGAGCTGGGGTGTTGTAATAGCCTAATTCGGGAACGTCATTGGTCCTAGCCTTAACAGTACTCGCACGGTGTCGTCGCCTTAAAGCTAGGGTGTCGTCACGCTAAAGCTGGGGTGTCGTAAGAGCCTAAGTCATCGGTCCCCGCCTTAACAGTCCCGGCACGGGTGTCGTCGCCTTAAAGCTAGGGTATCGTCGCGCTAAAGCTGGGGTGTCGTCAGATGAGAAGAACTGGGGTGTCGTTAACAGTCTGGGTCAGGGATGTCGTCATTCGAGACACCCCAGTTGAAACCTTACGACACCCCAGTTGAAACCGTAAGACACTCATTCACGCTTAGGAGAAAACTTTAAGACATCCTAGGATGAAATTGGTCAAAAAACAATGATGACATCCAAGCTCCCTTATTCTTCGGTCTCAACGCCACCCTAGTACCAATGCTACAACGCTACAGTTGAAACCTCACGACACCCTAGTACCAATGCTACGACACCCGTGGTTATAACTGACCACGAAGAGAATCCCGCGACACCCCAGGAGGAATTTGGCCAAAAATCCTTCGCGACACCCCAGTTGAAACCTCACGACACCCTTGGTATAAACTTATGACACCACTATGATAAATTTGAACTAGGCAGGAATTTTGACGTCACCCTAGTTGTCGTCGCACCTTAACAGTCCCGCACGGGTGTCGTCGCCTTAAATCTAGGTGTCGTCGCTCTAAAGCTGGGGTGTCGTAAAAGACTAAATCGTCGGTCCCCGCCTTAACAGTCTCGGCATGGGTGTCGTTGTCTTAAAGCTAGGGTGTCGTCGCGCTAAAGCTGGGGTGTCGTAAGAACCTCAGTCGTTGGTCCCCGCCTTAACAGTCCCCGTACGGGTGTCGTCGCCTTAAAGCTAGGGTATCGTTGCGCTAAAGCTGGGTGTCGTAAGAGCCTAAGTCATCGGTCCCACCTTAACAGTACCGGCATGGGTGTCGTCGCCTTAAAGCTAGGGTATCGTCGCGCTAAAGCTGGGGTGTCGTAAGAGCCTAAGTCGTCGGTCCTCGCCTTAACAGTCCCCGCATTGGTGTCGTCGCCTTAAAGCTAGGGTGTTGTCACTCTAAAGCTGAGGTGTCGTAAGAGACTAAGTCAGAGATATCGTCACCTTAAAGCTAGGGTGTCATCCGATGAGAGCTGGGGTATCGTAACAGCCTAATTGTGTTATCGTATTTTTAAGTGAGGTATCATGTTTTTTAACCTTGGTGTCCTAATGCTTTGTCAGGATATATTGACAGCTAAATCAATGGATATCATTGTTCATGACTGTGTGCCTATATTTCACAGTTGATGCTGAAATTATAGATCGAAAGAAATCGATAACACTCCCGGCCGTGCACCTTCACCCATCGCTCCAAATGCAGGGTTGATATTGTAGTTCCTCAAACTGGATGGAATTCAATTCAGCAGATGATGTATATACGTTCTACAATGGATACGCGAAACGAGTTGGTTTTGGAATCACAACAGTGTGTAGCAGGGCCAACAACAAAAACAACTTTGCTTCAAGCACCTGGCGTGTTGGAGGCAAGGAAAATCTAGAAAATCAGAGAAGAGTATGAATCATAGGGATACTGGGAAAGTTGATTGTATGGCATCCATAAAAGCAAGACTGAATGCTACAAGTGGTAAGTGGATATTGGATGAGGTTTCTCTAGAACATAACCATGGGATGTCCATAACATCAACTGGTTATCTACGGTCGCATAGGAGGATCAGCACACCAGAGAAGGCAGAGATCAGCAATTTACATGCCGTGAATGTTCCGACGACTCAGATATACTCTGCCATAGCAAGGAGAAAAGGGGGCAGAAGACAATTGGATTTCACCGAGAAGGATGCTCGTAACTTCATTTGTCGCGAACGTCAGTCTAAGCTGAAAGAAGGAGATGCTCAGTCGATGGTAATTCATTTCGCCGAAATGCAACTCAAAAATCCCAATTTCTTCTATCCTTAGACCTCAATGATAATGGTCATCTGAGGTCTGTCTTCTGGATTCATCCAAGGTCAAGATTGGCATGCACATACTTCGGTGATGTTCTAAGCTTTGACTCAACCTACTTGACAAACAGATATCAAATGCCTTTTTGTCCATTCGTTCGGGGTCAACCATCATGGACAGTCCACCTTGCTTGGATGCGCATTGTTGTCTGATGAGAGTACTGAGACATATAAATGGGTTTTTCAGACTTGGCTGGATGCAAATGGTGGTCAAGCACCTATTGCCATGATAACTGACCAAGATAAGGCAATCGAGGCTGCTGTCAAAGAAGTTTTTCCTAACACACGACATCGATTTTGTCTTTGGCATATATTGAAGAAGATACCTGAAAAGATTGGCCACATTTGCACGGCAAATCCCAAGTTTATGGTTGATTTCGATGAGGGATATATGATTCATTGACCATACAGTCATTCGAGGAAAGGTGGGCACATGTTATGGAGAAATATAAAGAATGCAAGTCTATAGATTGGTTCAATGTCCTTTACGAATGTCGGGATAAATGGGTCCCAGTTTACCTAAAGGATACATTCTTCGCAGGTTTGTATGTCATTGTCTTTGGTTCATGTTCGCGTTAAACGCTTTTTTTTTTGACAAAATTTGAACAGGGATGTCATCTTCACAAAGGAGCGAGGGCATTAATCACTTCTTCGATGGGTTTATAAATTCGAAGACAACACTAACGGAGTTCATAAGTAAGTACGAAGATGCCTTGGAAAAAGATACGAGGCCGAAAATGAGGAAGATAATAGGACTTTGCAAACGATTGCTTTCCTAAAGACATCATCACCTTTTGAGAGACAAGCTGCAGGAAGGTATACAAGGCGCATTTTCAAAAAATTTCAGAATGAGATCCTTGAAATGGCTGCATCAAATACAAAATTGATCAAGGAAGCTGGACGTTGTGTATATTCCGTAAAGTCGTATGAAAGGATTGAAGTCGATGGAATGGCAAGGAGATGATCAAAGATTATATCGTGTCATACGATAGAAATATTGAGGATGTCCAATGCCAGTGCCGATCCTTTCAGTTCAAGGGGTACCTGTGTAGGCATGCCTGTTGGTTCTTCATCAAAGTGACGTATTTCGTTTACCAGATAAATACTTCTTGAAGAGATGGTGCAAGGACATGAAATACCAATTCGACGAATTCGACTGCAATACTGAAGGTTATGATAAAAGCACACGAAAATCACGGTACGCAGTGATAATTTTTTAATTGAAATGTCTTAATATTTGTTTTCGTTAATATTATGTTAATGATTGTAGATATAGTTTGCTGAGTCATCGGATGACGAAGCTCGCAGAGATAGCCTCCATGTCTGAAGATGCATTTAATGTAGTGATGGATGGTCTAACACCTATATTCAAAATTGCCGTGGATGCCAACTGCGCAGCTAAACCACGTACAGAGCTTGTAATTCAAGATCCTGAACAAATTAGGACGAAAGGTCGCCCGAGAGAGAACAGATTAAAGAGTGGAGTCGAGAAGAAGTCAAAAAGATCAAGGAAAAATCAGGCCAAGGAAAGAGCTGCTTCAAGCAACAGGCAGACTTGTTTGCAGTCTATTAATACTGAAGAGGACCTGGAGAGAATTGTTACGCC
>UESW01004517.1:75516-92185 GCA_900491605.1 Calamus simplicifolius
AAATTATACTAAAGACACTATTTCTGCATCTCAATAATCCTTACCACCAGCGCTGCCGAGCATCTGAACAGGGTAGGCTGCCTCCTAACCTTTTGTGCTCTCTTTGAGTGGATCGGCTCCTCGGAACGCAAGCAAGCAGCTACTTCTGGAAGAGCCAGAACAATCAGCTCCTTGAATGCTGAAGCCCAGTCGATCCTATCCAGCTGACTTAAGTCATCCAAGTGCTGGATGAGATACCGTGGACATCGCTGATTAGACTTTGGAGCAAAAAATATGGCAAATATGTAGGCGATCCAAAGTCTGACGGTGTCCTCGACATCTTTCTTTACCTTAGATGATCAGAGTCAGAAAAATTAACTTCTCTAAACCTTCTTGACGAAGATCTAAACCCTGGCCAAATCGTCTGAACAACCTTCCGTTGAACAATTGGTTGGAGGTGTCGATCTTCTTCCTATGAGCTGGAAGGCCAAGACTAAGTGCAACTTCATCAGCACTGAATAGAACCGGCTTGCCACAGAAAATGAACTCGTCGCCTCATTGTGACATCTTATGATGTCTGCTAGCAGTCGCCATCGACTGTGAAAGTCTGCATGTCGACGAAGGCACCAAATGGGGTCCTTCGAATAAGTTTTGTATGCTGTCTAGTAAACCCCATCTTCCAAACCTTCTGAACGTATACGGCTGGCCTGCAACTATTCTTAAACAGCTGGGAAGCCTTCACTCGGGGGACTGGAATAATTTTCATGTCATCTGAAACAGGGGGTAAAACATACTAGTCAGCTGGGTGCCATTATGTTTGAACTAGGGTGTCATGACATTTTAAGAGAGGATGTCATAATATCTTAACAAAGGGATAACATACCTGAAGGAGACGCATCCTCATTCGAATGAAGAACGATGTCCTTGCTCTGTTCCGCCATTTTCTCCTTCTGGTTCTTCTTTGTTCGCGGTCTTCGTCCACAAACGAAAGCACTCATCTCCATGAATGAAGTAGATGGAAGAAAGAACTATGGAAAAAATTTAGAACATTGGCTTCTCGAGCAACAAACAAAGGACCTCTAGGGTTCAGAAATTTTTTTATGCCGACCTCAGAGAAATATGAAAGGACACCAGGAGCGCCATGATCATATCGCCGATACGCAAACCCGTAGGAACCGGCCACGTTATGCAACTTTTCTCGAAAAGATGGCATAGCTGAGTTATTAGGGTGTCGTCGAATTAAACTAGGGTGACGTCAAAATTCCTGCCTAGTTCAAATTTAACGTAGTGGTGTCATAAGTTTTTACCAAGGGTATCGTGAGGTTTCAACTGGGGTGTCACGAAGGATTTTCAGCCGAATCCTCCTGGGGTGTCACGAAGATCCTCTCCGTGGTCAGTTATAAGCACGGGTGTCGTAGCATTGGTGCTAGGGTGTCATGAGGTTTCAATTGGGGTCACGGGGATTCTCTTCGTGGTAGTTATAAGCACGGGTGTCATAGCATTGGTGCTAGGGTGTTGTGAGGTTTCAACTGGGGTGTTGCGAAGGATTTTCGGCCGAATTCCTCCTGGGGTGTCGTGGGGATTCTCTCCGTGGTCAGTTATAAGCACGGGTGTCGTAGCATTGGTGCTAGGGTGTCGTGAGGTTTCAACTGGGGTGTCACGAAGGATTTTCGGCCGAATTTCTCCTAGGGTGTCGTGGGGATTCTCTCCGTGGTTAGTTATAAGCACGAGTGTCATAGCATTGGTGCTAGGGTGTCGTGAGGTTTCAACTGGAGTGTCGCGAAGGATTTTCGGCCGAATTCCTCCTTGGGGTGTCGCAGGGATTCTCTTCGTGGTCAGTTATAAGCACGGGTGTAGCATTGGTGCTAGGGTGTCGTGAGGTTTCAACTGGGGTGTCGCGAAGGATTTTCGGCCGAATTCCTCCTGGGGTGTCGCGGGATTCTCTCCGTGGTCAGTTATAAGTACGGGTGTCGTAGCATTGGTGCTAGGGTGTCGTGAGGTTTCAACTGGGATGTCGCGAAGGATTTTCGGCAGAATTCCTCCTGAGTGTCGCAGGGATTCTCTCCATGGTCAGTTATAAGCATGGGTGTCATAGCATTGGTGCTAGGGTGTCGTGAGGTTTTCAACTGGGGTTCGCGGGGATTCTCTCCATTGTCAGTTATAAGCACGAGTGTCATAGCATTTGTGCTAGGGTGTCGTGAGGTTTCAACTGGGGTGTCATGAAGGATTTTCGGCCAAATTCTCCTGGGTGTCGCGGAGATTCTCTCCGTGGTCAGTTATAAGCATGGGTGTCATAGGATTGGTGCTAGGGTGTCGTGAGGTTTCAACTGGGGGTGTCGTGAAGGATTTCGGCCGAATTCCTCCTGGGGTGTCGCAGAGATTCTCTCCGTGGTCAGTTATAAGCACGGGTGTCGTAGCATTGGTGCTAGGGTATCGTGAGGTTTCAACTGGGGTATCGCGGGGATTCTCTCCGTGGTCAGTTATAAGCATGGGTGTCGTAGCATTGGTGCTAGGGTGTCGTGAGGTTTTAACTGGGATGTCGCGAAGGATTTTCAGCCAAAATCCTCCTGGGGTGTCGTGGAGATTCTCTCCGTGGTGAGTTATAAGCACGGGTGTCGTAGCATTGGTGCTAGGGTGTCGTGAGGTTTCAACTAGGGTGTCGCGAAGGATTTTTCGGCCGAATTCCTCCTAGGGTATCACGGGGATTCTCTCCATGATCAGTTATAACCACGGGTGTCGTAGCATTGGTGCTAGGGTATCGTGAGGTTTCAACTGGGGTGTCACAAAGGATTTCGGCCGAATTCCTCTTGGGGTGTCCGAGGATTCTCTCCGTGGTCAATTATAAGCACGGGTGTCGTAGCATTGGGCTAGGGTGTCGTGAGGTTTCAACTGGGGGTATCGCGAAGGATTTTTGGTTGAATTCCTCCTTGGGGTATCGCGGGGATTCTCTCCGTGGTCAGTTATAAGCACGGGTGTCGTAGCATTGCTGCTAGGGTGTCGTAAGGTTTCCTCTTGGGATATCGTAAAGCTTACTATGGTAACCGGGTATTTGGCTTCCCGACACTCTCTTCAGTAATGGTTTCTTCTATTCCCCATCCCCCGAAACTCAGCGAGGGGGGCGCAAACCTTCGTTTCCTGTGAGCGCCCACTGAGATGGTGGCATGTGGCGAGTTTCTATGATAGGGGAGACGGAGCTGATAGCTCGGGCAATCGAAACACCCGACAGGAGTAGCTTAAATATGGATGGAGGAATGCCATCGTTAATCACCTTTTCAGCTGATCTTCCAAATTTTTGGATACTGAGATGGCTTCTAGAGGCGAGGGGCGATCGACTGAACCGCCTAGCTGGGGCATCAGTGGCCGTGGGGGCCCCCATGGAGCCGCACTACGGTAACCGTCGATGGGAAAATCTTTGTGTCATCGCTCGCAAACCGCGAGCGACTCCACAGGCGGCCGAGCAATACCTGGCCGTTTCAATGAGAGAGATCGAGCTCCTTGCATTGGGCTAACAGCTAGCTGGAGGGGCAAGTAGCGTCCCTCCAGCACCAGATCGCCGAGTTAGCCCTGCAGCGTGGGGGGAGCTCGACAGCGCTTGGAGAAGATGACAAGCCTCAGTGAGGGCTCTTGTACTTTTTTCTTTTCTTTTCTTCTTGTTTTTCTTTGTGTGATGAATAAAAAGAAATTTTAGTAACTTTTGTGTTTGCTGCTAGACCGAGGATAAGGTAGCTCTATCGTAACTGTTTTTCGACCGATTTCATCCTTGGATGTGGTAAAGTTTTCTCCTAAGCGTGAATGGGTTCTTAGGTTTGTAACTTGGGTTTCTTAATAATTCAACTGGGGTGTCCTCACTGTTTTTCGGCTGAATTCATCATGGGGTGTCGCGGGCCTTCTCTCCGTGGTCAGTTATAAGCACGTGTGTCATAGAATTGGTGCTAGGGTGTCGTAAGGTCTCAACTGGGGTGTCGCGAATGATTTTTTGGCTGAATTCCTCCTTGGGTGTCGTAAGGTTATAAGCATGGGTGTCGTAGCGTTATCGCTAGGGTGTCATGATGTTTGAACTGCGGTGTCGCGAAGGATTTTCGGTCGAGCATAACAAGGGTGTCGTATTTGTTTAATAGAGGTGTCTTATTTCTTTAACTTGGATGTCGCAATACTCCCGATTTTCTCCTACAATGTCGCGAGGCTTTTCTCCAGCATTCGTTTGGAACACTGGTGTCGTAGGCTTGTAACTACTGTCTTAACAGTAAATCTGGGGTGTCATAGCTTTTATGACGATACTACAGCTCTCATGCGCACGACACCCTACCTTTAGGCGACGACACCCATTCCGTGACTGTTAAAAGGCGGGGACCGACGACATCTCTGACTTAGACTCTTACGACACCCCAGCTTCATCTGACGACACCTTAGCTTTAAGGCGACGACACCCGTTCCGGGACTCTTAAGGTTTAAACTGGGGAGTCGCTCCCCCCTCTTTTCCTTTGGCCCTCCGTAGAATGCCCCTTCCCCCTCTTCTTCTCTTCTTTATATCCATTCCCATACTCTCTCTTAAGGTTTAAACAAGTACTTTTTACTTGCTGCGGATGACATTTTCTCCAGAAGTTTTCTTCTGACCGGACTCCTCAGAGCGAGAGCTCAGGATATTCCTTAGCATCCGAAAGTCAGAGCGAGGGGGAAGAAAGAGTTTTTCTTGCACAGATGAAATCCAAGAAAAAATGATGGTAGAAGTAGGCTGGAGGAAAGGGTATTTTTCGTCTGCACAGTAATTTTAAAATAAAGGAGAATCGCTTTTAATAACCGTCACGATCAGAACGTAACATCGTAGCAGAGCCATACTGTTCCGTATCGTCAGCCACGTAGGATTCACGTGGATCAATCAGAAGGTCCACGTAGGACTTGCTTCACTGAGGGCGATGTACAAAAACTTTTCCTTTTTTGTTTCATCCTCCCTGCGAGAATGGGCTACACGATATCTAGTTAAGTTAGCAGAACTACCCCTGCTATTCCTAATCTCCTGGAACCGACAGAAGTATCCCAACAGATCTTTTATGGGAGGATTTCATGCCAGTCCCACGGGGTTTGAGGAAGTGATATATCGATTTCTTCGGTTACCAGACAACTGTGTTGTGATGGTCGCTAAGTGATCATATCTAATGAATCAAAAATCCAAAACGTTCTTGGTGAAATTTATGGGATAATTCCCATAGGTCTCGAACAGACGCCATACCTTGATATCTCTATATTGCTGAAGGATTAAAAAAAAAAAAAAAAAAACTACGGAATCGAATATACTATTTCGACCCAATTTAAGCAAAAAAAAATGCCATCTTGTCTATAATATAATATGAGAATAATATATAAATAATATAATATATATAAGAAACTCTATTACACCAACAACATCAGTTGCTGCACCTTATCTTATAGTCTCTTTTACATTGGCCAACTCACAATCCCATAGTTGGACCTGGTCTTATCTTATCCAACATAATTGGTGAGATTTATTTGTTAGTACTTTATATTCTTGTTCCCGATGTCATGTGAGCGCGACTTATTTGTTGCTTTGGTTTGGATGATCATATAAATTTAAACATTCTTGAATGTGATATCCACGATGCATCAACCAGACGCGTAGGGTCATCTGGAAGGTTTTCCGACATGCGCGATAGTGCTAGGCTCGCTTAAGATATTTGTAGTGTCCGAGAAAAATCTCAAGATTAGGCTCCTAATTAAGTCCTGGAACATTCTGGGCGCTTTAGATCATGATAGTGCCAAGATCATCTCCCAGGTTTAGGCCCTTAACCTGGGGCGCTGTAGAACATACGGTCCCAAGATTGCCTCCCATCCTTATCCAAATTGAACAGGACGCAGTCTGGTCCACTGGAACCACTGCATATGGAGCGCTCATTCCTAGACCACGAAGGAACGGACACTTGGATGGTCTGATCTCAAGCTCAGCCTTTGCCGGACACGTGCGCGCGCTCCTTTTGATGGACCAATGGGCTGGATCAAGGTCATTGCATCAAAAATTTTTCTTAGAATTATAAAACGTTGCTCAAGCGCTTGATTCAGGCTTGAAATTTTAAAGAACATGTACAGCTCGTATGAAACTACTAAATATCATGGATTATGTCTTCATAGTTTTACTGATTCCAATATTGAAATGAAAAAGAATTATATAATCAAAATTTTGAATTCTTAAAGCTGCGAAATCAAAATCTGATTAAAATAAATAATTTTTTATAAATCCACAATAAAAAATAAAATATTTTGCATTCCTTGAAATAAAATAATCTCTTCCAAACCTTCCATCAAAATGCTTTTGTCTCCTTGAATCATCTCTGTTAACCCTTAAATTTTTTGTTTCATAAATTTTATATCTTTCAAAAATATTGTTTTCTTATATTTAAAGTAATTTGGTAAATTGATTTTATGAATTCCATAATTTCATGATTTTACCCTTTATTCCACATACAATAATTTAAATTTAAATTCTAATGAAAATCATCAAAATTATAGGATTTAAATTCCACTCTCACCGGAATTACTTCGCAACACATAATTTATACATGGTATAATGATGATGTCTTTACTCATCCTCGAACCAACTGCGTACCAAAAGTTATATATCTAGCTACCTCAGCTAGCTGCTTCATTTATTCTGATTCATGTAGCCCGCCAGGCGTATTTAAGGAACAAAAATATATTATCATGAAGACACTTCTGGTCACCTCATTTTCTCAATCTATTTACAACTCTTACACGATCGAGAACAAGAACACCACTCAAGCGCGGAACAAGCATGCCAAAGCTGGAGTAGAAAACGTACAGGAGGGAGAGGAAGAGCATATGATGAGCAAGAAAGAAGCTTTTCTTCACAATTTCAAGTCATCAAACGACTTCCACAGCAGTGCAGTGCAAGTCGAAGGTCAGCATCGAGGCTCTAAGCTTTGGTTGCCGGTCAGACACCGGGGACGCTGGGAGTAATGGCCCAGGAGCTATCCTCTCCGGCGTGCCGAGCCATTTAGCCTGCATGTACTTGTGCTTCCTCCATGGGCCCATGTGCATCCTGTTGTCTTTCATGCACTTCTTGGCTGCGGCACACATGATCTTGATCACATTCTTGAGCTTCTCCGACTTGCCAACAAAGACCTCCGGGAGGCAGTCTACAAGGATGCTGTATTCCTGGCTGGCTCTTGCCATCTCAAACTCTGCTCGGAAGTTTAACCCTATGACTACTCTAATTGGACTTTTTTTGCCATTCTTTGCCTCCATCACCACGTCTACGTAACTGTGTTCCCCTGCGGATATACAACCAAAATATGTTCTAAAGCGTGAATTATTGTGAATATTAGCAAAGACGACAGATTAGAGAAAAAGGCAATCCGATATTAGAGAGTGGACATACGGAATTAGATAAGATAAGATAAGATATTCTGAATGGCACTAAGATAATTAACATCCAAAGCTTGACATATATATGGCGAATAGCTTATTTGTGAAGCCGTCACCTTTGGGCCCGTGATGAGTACACTAAGTTAAATTTTGTGGATAACGTATCCTAAGCCTAACCTAGCATGTTAGAAAACAAATTAACCCAACTTGTTTGGGAAAAAAATACTTTAGTAATAATCATTATACACCCGCTTCTGTTAATATTGTAGAAAACTTCGCCTTTGCAATCCAAACCTATCCTTCTTTTGAATTAAAAAACTCCCCAACTTGTTTGAAAATAACGAGCAGCTTAATTTGTCACTTAATATCATGTAGTAGGATGTCATCCATGTCATGTAATATTGTCAAATCAGAACTCCATCATGAGAAGTAGATCGATATTCCAGTTAATGCCGAATGGAATATATCTGGGAATTCTCCACAACTATAGGTTTTTTTTTTTTTTGTTGGAAATCTTGGCCTAATCCAAACCTAGCGTGTTAAAAATCTTTACGACTTCTTGAAAATTAAGGGTGTAAACTTCTTCGTCATTTTATATCGTGTAGTGGGGATCGATCATGATATTCATATGATGATGATATAAGCTTATAATCAGACACGATCAACATAAAAATTACGGATAATATTCGTCACAATTACCTGAAGGGATATGTGGGGACCGCCTCCACTTGGACTTGCAGAGGGCGCTGTTGTATCCTGCTTCCCGGAGCCTTTCGGCGATGTGCATAAGTGCGCAGTTCCGGCATCCCTTGGCCATTCGATTCGAGCAGATGCAAACAAATCCCGTGGACTGCATCTTTTTCACGGCATCCTCCGTCGCCATCCGAATCTTTGCTTCCACCGAGCTATTCCTGGACAAATCCTCCTGTTGTAATCCAGTCGGACAGCTAGATCAAATTAGATCGCGATTAATTTAATAAAATATAATAGAATAGAATTTAAAACAGGGGAGTCAACAGCTTCGATGATGAAGGCACTAACAATCGCTGGCACCTAATAATATTCCCTCTCAATCATTTCACTAAGAAATAAAACGACAAAAAAAGACTCGACCATATATTTATTCTCTCAAAATTAAGATGGTCATCTGTATGCTAATACATCTTCAGCAAACAAGCAGTTGCATCCTCCTTGTTCGAATCTCGTCGGACGTTTTTCCAAATCCAATTCTATGAATGAACAATTATCATACCAATATATATATATATATATTATATCCTTCAAATGATTGCCGATATTTTCATAAAATTTCATAAAAACACGTATATAAAAAATTTACAGAACTAACTTGGAGGAGCAGGTGCTGCGTCTCCCAGAAGGCCTTGCTCTCCAAAGCATTGCTTTCCGAGCCATCGCTGCCATCCTCTTCGTCGCTCCATCCACCTCTACCGTCCAAGGGGTCACGGCCCCATTCCTTTCCTTCCTTTCTCTCCCCTTCTTCAAAGAAGCCCAACACCATATCAGAAAGGCTCATCACGGCCATCTTCTCCTCCTCCATTGCTCTCCTCTTCGAAACCCCTACCACAATTAATCCCGTGACACGCCCCTTTGTTCTTTTATCGACCACGGAGAACGCCCAAACTTTAGAGGCCGTAGTGGGAGTCCTTAGATACGGGGGTAGAGCATGGTGGAGCCCGGGGGACAGCGTGGACGAACGGGCCGCCGCGAACATGCTGGGGACAGCTCAGAATCCACGCGGCGGCGCGCCATTGAGCGGGCCTCGAATTCGGAAGGAAGGGGGGGGGGGGGGAGATCGGGCCTAATAATCGGATGAGCGTCAACACGACAGCGCGGATCCACGTCAGGTACCCGCGTCCGCCTGCTCAATTATTAGCCGTGGCCCCCCATCATTTGTTCCCCTGGCTTATCGGCATGTTCGCTCATCGCTCCACGCGCCCCGTCCGCCACCATCTACCTCGCGGATATGCGTTCGGGGTCGCGTCTCTCGCTCGCGGATACGCCTTTGGGATATCAAATCACAGCCGTACAACTGGAGAAGGTATAATCACAACCACGTGGCAAGACTATGCGATTAGTGAGGGTGGGTGCAGGGAGTCTTGGATTGAGCTGAGCCCCGTGGCGCCAGTAGGGGTCCATTGATGGTTGTTTGAACGCTGATAGCGGTAGTGCTCGTCTTCGTGTCTCGGCGAACAGAGCCAAGAGGGGACGGGAACTATGCTCATCCCGATGGACAGGTTGGCGTAGGGAGGATAGGTGGGAAGGTGGGACGTACAGGACCCTCTCACTCTCACCCTTTCACCTGATTAAATTGGTCCGCAGGACACGCTTCCTAAGTTGGACCAGCTTTGATGAGGCAAAAAAAAGTACCTTGTTTTTATTTTCTAGAAGAGTATCTAAAATTTAGAGCTAGAGAGGGTTGCCGATCTTTTTTTTTTTTTTTATGAACAAGGTTTCAAACGTGTTACTGTTTTAAGAGTTGCATCAATACTACCCCACCATGGGCTTAGCATCCCAGTTAATATGTTTAACTTTTTATCTTGAATGACATGACAAAACGGATGACAGGCGGAGCATGGCCCCCACCTTTTCTTGACTTTAGCATTGCTCTGGGTCAACAAAGAAGCGAGCAAGAACGCGAATACCTCGTTGTCTCCAGAGCCTTCGAGAATTCAGTTTTTTCTCCACTTTTTTCTAAAACAAGTTTTTCCCATCATAAACAAGTATGAGAATTTGTGGTTGATCAGCTGATCAGTTTAGTAACATTGAGACGCAGGACTAAGGCTATTTGAATCTTGGGAGGAAAAAGAAAAAGAAGAAAAAAAAAAAAAGGATGAAAGAAAAAGAAAGAAAAAAAAGTTTTTTTTAAAAAATAAAAAAAAAAAAAAAGATATTAATTATCTTATTTAGATAAAAAAAGAAACAAAGAAAAAAAATTATATGATAATTATATCACTTAAGAATTGAAAAAATCAAGAAGAATGAAGAAAAAAATAAAAAAAAATATTAATTTTTTAAAAAAATAATTTAAACCTTTTTTTTATCTTTATTCGATTGAAGGGTTAACAAATTTATTTAAAAAAAAAAAATGAAATCAATTACTTTTATTTATTTCTTTTCTTTTTTCTTTTTTTTCAAATAAAATAATTTATAATTTTTTTTTTTTTTTTCTTGCTCATCCCCAATCCAAAGACTTTAAAAAAAGTTTGCCCTTAGCTAGAAGATTAAACCAGTGGTTTGATTTTTTGATTAAAAAAAAAGACACGATAAACATCTATTAAACAAGTGTGAATCATGGGACTTAAAAAAAAAGGCAAGATAAACATATATTAAACAATTGTGCATCATGGGACTAAAATAAGGGCCGATTAGCAAAACCGCCGGGGTGGCGAACATGGCGGTTCTTTAGTTCTTATCCTCAATGTCCAAACGGTGGGGTTCAGGTCGCTGATGGCCTACCAGCTCTCTTATGAGGCAGGTGTTGTTTCATATACCTCCTTGTGTGTGGTCATTATCCAAAGACGTGGGCCCTCCATTTCTCTCTGTCTGATGTGGCGGGCCCCCCTTGTCGGCTTCTAATCATGGCGTGACTCAGAGGGAATGGACCCCCCCCCCCCCCCCCCCCACGGCAAGCCCACAGAAGATAGAAAGTACACCCAAGGAGTTAAACGACAGCCTGTTGATCAGGATCAGATGCTAGAAGGGCAGCGGAGAAGGGGTCCAGATCCTTCCTACTTCCATTAGCCCACGGGTTTGGTGTCAGGTTTTTGGTTGGTGGAGGGTCGAAGGTTGGGGTTTGGGCACCATCCAGGAGAGTTTGAGCTCGTGAACGGTACTGGATTCGGCGGCTGGGGACCTGAAACGGCTCGGGACCGGCAGCCGACGTCTGCACCCTTTTCAGGTTGATGGAGAAATACCCGATGAAGATAGGATTGAAGGAACTTAAAAAAAAAAAAGAAAAAAAGTAAAGATAAAGATGAAATAAATTTAGGAATAGATTGCTCACTCCATTCTTGTTGCATGCTCCAATTAATAGAGGGATAACTTTAACCCATACCATCAACCACATAGACAATCGGAAGCCCCGGTCTTATCCATTGGCTTGTCTTACAATTTTTTTAATGATCTTTAATTATATATTTTGACTTTTTTTTACTAAAATTATATTTTAATTATGTAAAAAAAATTATTATATAACAACATTAAATCTTTATGAAAAAAAATAATAAACCATAATTCAATTCATCTATATATATATATATATATATATATATATATATATATATATACATTCGAATGCATTCAAGCTTAAAATCTAATCGCTTTAATCCATATAGAACTCAAAGATGAATAAAAAAAAACCTAGATTTTAAACTTGATTATATTTGAATGTAGTTAAATTTATCTTATACATATATGTATATCGAGGAAATAGGGTCCAAAAATTAATCATTAATTTTTTTTTTGAAAAAAAGGGAGAAGGAGGAGGGAATTAAGAATTTCTTGTAGGGATGATAGAAAGACATACCTTCCGCCCTAAATCTAACCCTTGCCATCGGATGATAGGGATTTTTTGATAAATCAGTATGATAAGGACACATGCTGAGTCACTATAATGATATACAAGATTAACATCAAAATCATAGCCTAATTTAATTAAGCAAGTATTCAAATTTATAAAAAAGATCATGAATCACTCATTTTCAAAAAAAATATAACCCTAAGTTACAATTAAGTGACCTTCGATATCTATAAATACATTATTCTTCTACATTTCTTTAGAGAGATTGTAGGTATTTCTTCATCGTTATCTTGATTTTATTGAACCGGCTCTTGATTTCTTAGGCAAACATTTCCTTCAATAAAAGTTTCTTTGGCATAAGGATCGAGTTCAAATTTCTTTCTAAACAAATTTTATCAAATGATATATTAAGTTAGAATTCAATACCAATATCGTAGCAGTAAATTATATTATCTTACTTTATTTCACAAATAAATTTTTTTTTTTGCATCGCTTGCGGTGCAGGAGCGTGCGAATCGTGCACGATGATTGTGTTAGGGTCCCGGTCAAGGACTCAAAACATTCACCAACTCCTCCGCACGATCCGTTCTAACACCACAATCGATCCTCCCGAACCGTTTCTAGTAACACACGAGCGTGGTAATTAGGATCTAACACACAAAAAAATGAAGAATGCCTTACTGTTATTACGAAGAACATGATCTCAGAATTATTAGTCCTTCGAACCATCAGAACACAAGAACATCGTACAAGGGTTATTAGCCCAAGCACGCCCAAACTTAAGAGGTTATCAGCCCCCAAGTTTACTGGCATAAACGTGCCTATGCCTGGCCAACATTCATAAGCTCTCTAAGCTTACACAATATAACTCTCCTCCCCTATTGCTCCTGAGGAGTGCTTATATAGGCATCCTCAGGAGCTTACAAAACCTACCAACCCAATCAAATCAAATCTAGATCAAATCTTCAAGATTCTAAGGAAACATTCGAAACAATTCCTAGAATCAAGGAGATTTGACGATACATGCCTAAAACAACTTAACTGAAAAGGAAACTAATCTTCCAATCAAATCAAATCTAGATCAAATCTTCAAGATTCTAAGGAAATAATTCGAAATAATTCCTAGAATCAAGGAGATTTAACGATACATGCCTAAAACAACTTAACTGAAAGGGAAACTAATCTTCTAGAGTTTAGGAGAAACATCCTAAATCTAGAAGATATGATTTATTCAATCACCTTCTAGAGTTTAGGAGAAACATCCTAAATCTAGAAGATATGATTTATTCAATCACTCCCCACAAGGAAATCAATCTCTGAAGATATTTTCATATGCACTTGATCTTATCGCCGTCCGCCGCCCTACACGGTGGCGCTGCCGCCTGTCACTGGGGCCGCATCTCGCAACTTATCCCCCGTCATGGCCGTGTAGGCCATGGTCTTCGCTTGGGATCCTTTCATTCCCCCCTTCCATTAAGTGTACCCTTGTCCTCAAGGGTAAATTGTAGGAACCTTAAGGCTATATCATCATAATCCTCCCAGGTTGCTTCCTCTCTAGGTAGCCTTCTCCATTGCACTAATACTCTCCAGATCTTCCTTCTAATCCTCCCACTGGCACCATTTTGTATTCAAGAATCGTTGTGGGCTGTAGTACATTCTACCTTCCTCATTGAAGGAGGCAATTCCTCTACAATCAAGCTAGGATCCCCAATTCGTCTCTTGAGGAGAGACACATGAAACACTGGATGAAGTCTTGAGGTTGGTGGTAATTCCAGCCGATACGCACTTCTCCGACACGGGCAGCCACTTTAAATGGTCCATAGTACCTTTTCTCTAGCTTATAGCTTGCCTTTCTCTTCATTGTCTTTTGGCCATAGGGTTGAAGCTTCAAGTACACAAGTCCCTCGGGCTCAAACCCTTCTAGCCTTCCCTTTATCATAATATTTCTTCATGCTCGATTGGGCCTATCTTAAGCTCCTCTTGCCTTGGCTAGTATCGTCTCTAGTGATCAAGGCTTCCTCCACTTCCGCATTCTTAGCCGTACCCCTCTCATAAGCCACCAAGGTAAGAGGCTTCCTTCCATACACCACTTCAAATGGGCTAAGTGTGATGGAAGAGTGGTATGTTTTTTTATACCATATTCCGTCATGACATGTCCATCCACCTTGCTTGCTCATCATGGCAATAGCATCTCAAGTATTGTTCTAATGTACGGTTGACCACATCTGTTTGGCCATCGGTCTACGGATGGTATGAAGAACTTGTCTTCATTTTGCTCCTTGCAAGTGCAAACACTTCCTTCCAAAGGGAGCTCATGAACACCCGATCCCGATCCGTAACAATGGTTCTAGGGAAACCATGGAGCTTTACCACGTTGTCCACAAAGGCCTTAGCCACACTCTTCATTGTAAATGGATGCTTAAGGGGTATGAAGTGAGCATACTTATTAAGCGATCCACGACCACCAAGATCACTTCGTACCCTTGACTTGCGGGCAAGCCTCCCACAAAATCCATGGACAAGTCTTCCCATATAGCTTCCGATTGGGTAAGGGCTGCAAGAGACTGTAGGGGCCTTCGTATCATGTTTGACCCTTTTGACACACATCATTCGCCACCCACTTCTTCACACTTCTCTTTAGGCCCTCCCAATAAAAGAAATGCCTTGATCCTTATAGGTCCTAAGCCATCCCGAATGACCACCTTCTTTGCTATGGTGGAAGTGAGTGAGAATCTCCTTCCTCAGGTTGGTACATCGGGCACATGACATAGGACTTGTAGTAGATAAGCCCATCACGCCATTTGAATCCGGTCACCCATTACATGGACTCTCAAGCTTCTCTATGATCTCTTGAGACCTTGCATCCAACTCCACGGCCTCTCTAAGCTTGTCCCATATCCTCCATTCAGCTCCACTCAAGGCCATATGTTCAGCCTCTTTCTTCAGACAAAGTCCACATTATTGGACTTCCTCCTTCCTTGACAACGCATCAGCCACCTTATTCTCCTTGCCGGGCTGATATATATGTCATACTCGAATCCCAGAAGCTTCACAAGAACTTCTGTTGCTCTGGCGTCACGATCTTTTGTTCTAGCAAGTGTCTTAATGCTTGTTGATCGGTCACTATAGTGATCTTTCTTCCCAAAAGGTAAGGTCTCCACACCTTCACCGCATGTACAACCGCCAACATTTCTCTTGCATAAGTGCTCCATGCTTTCTTCATTGGCCCTAAGGCCTTAGAGATATAAATATGGGCCCTTTCTTGAGCGAGTACCCCCAATCCCTCCCACTTGCATCAGTATATACTTCAAATGGTTTGAAGTCGGGAAGGCCAAGACGGGTGTCTTGGTCATGGCTCTCTTAAGTTCTCAAAAGCTCTCCTTTCATCTTCGGTCCACTCGAAGCCCTCCTTTTTAGCATGGAGGTAAGTGGCTTGGCTATCAATCCATAGCCTTGCACGAACCTTCGATAGTAGCCCGTCAAACCAAGGAATCCTCGTAGAGCCGACACATCCTTGGGTAAGGGCCAATCCACCATAGCTTCCACCTTCCGTGGTCCACTTTTACTCCTTGGTCCGATATGATGTGGCCAAGGTACTCCAGCTCTTCTTGCATGCTCATTTGGAAGCCTTGATGAAGAAGTGGTTCTCCTTCAAGATCATCAATACTCGCTCCAATTGCTCCAAGTGTTCCTCCATATTCTTCGAGTACACCAAGATGTCATTGAAGAATACTAATACAAACTTCTCAAGAATTGCTTAAATATGGCATTCATAGCCGCTTGGAAAGTTGAGGGGGCATTGCACAGCCCAAAAGGCATCACTAGGTACTTATAATGGCCAGAATGAGTCCTAAATGCCGTCTTGTGGGTATCTTCCTCTTTCATCCGGATTTGATGGTATCCGGCCCTTAAATCCAGCTTGGTAAACACATGAGCCCCATGCAACTCATCAGCATCTCGTCCACTGTTGGTATGGAAATCTATCCCTCACTTTGCCTCATTCAATGCTCGGTAGTCGGTGCAAAACCAACTTCCATCCTTCTTCTCACAAGCAACACCGGTGATGAAAAGGGACTAGTGCTGGTCGAATCAAGCCACTAGCCAACATCTCCTCCACTTGTCTTTCGATCTCACCCTTTTGAAAGTGAGCATACCGGTATGGTGGCACATTCACCGGTTTGCTTGCATCTTTCAGCACAATGCGATGATCAAATTCCCCTACTTGGTGGTAATGAAGTAGGTACTCCAATACTTCCTTGTGTCTTTCTAAAACTGTCTTCACACTTGGGGTAGCTCCTCATTTCCATCACTATACTTCTCTTCTTGCCCTTCATCTCCTCGGTTTTGGCCCATCACTATGGCGAAGCAATGAGCCCCACCCTTGCATAGTTTTTTAAACACATTGGCCTCGCAAGGCCTTGGCTCTTTTGATGCTAGAGCTATCCACGTCCTCTTCTTCCCTCCAAGCTTGAACTCCATAGTCATCTTCTCATAGTCGGTGACGACCTTGCCAATGCCTCTTAGCCATGCATTGCCCAAGATAACATCTAGCCCCCCAATAAAGTACATGAAGATCAGCTGCTATACGGACGCCTTGGACATTCATCTTTACGGTTCGCACTACCATCTCGCACCTTAGCTTTCCCTGTTTGCCACCTTCACATCGAATGGCTCTACTTCTTCCCTGCAATCCAACTTAGAAAGGATGCGGAATTGATGAAGTTATGGGTAGACCCACTATCCACCAATATGTCA
>UESW01004517.1:95442-184582 GCA_900491605.1 Calamus simplicifolius
AGCCCTGCTTCCGCTATGTTTCAAGGACGGTTGGTCAATGCCGAAGAAGTCGCCCGGCGTCAGCTTCATCCTTCCGTTGGTTCCTCTTGCCATCTCCTGGGATCGGGGTTGGACGGGATGAGTCGGCCGAGGCTGAGTCGGTTGCTACGGTGACTCAGGAGCCTGGTTTGAAGCCTCCATCAGCGTCTTCCGCACTGGTTCATGTCCCTATTTTGCTCGTCAAGGCATCCAGGAAGATCCCAGGCTATGCTCGAGCGTGCAGTTGGCACTGTAGCACAGTTTCAGAGTTCAGAAGCAAGTGGCATTCAGTCTATAATTCCTAAGGTTCAATCCATTTTGTCTGAAGGTGATAAAGCTATTAATTTTCCGAAATTGGGCCTCGTGGTCGGTACCAGTAAGGACCCCGTCTCGGGGCCTTCTAAGCGGGCTCGTCCAGTGGAGTCATTGTCCACCAGATGCCATCCCGCTCTTCCAAAGCCAAAGGCAAGGCCACTCTTTCTGGTAGAGGTGGGGGCAATGTAGCCTTCAAGTTTGCGGCTTCCTCGGTGGTTGGCCGGGAGTCGTCGGCCCAGTTTGGCCCAGGGGCTAAGAAGGCTCGAGGTCGGGTAGGGACCTCTTCGGGGTCAGCTTCTGAGTCTTCTAAGCCGACCCATTTAGAGTCTTGCACTCACTTATCAGCTGTTCATCAGCTGAAGGAGGCTATTCATGTATCTGAATCGGCGTTTTGATGAACTCAGTCCAGATACTTGATTGTGCGGATACGGGATCCCGGAATTGTCCTAAGGTGATCCCAGGCGATACGGAGGTCCTGATGGAATCAAACCAGGCTGTTAACTGCAAAGGCCCAGGAGATTTGGACTGTTCCATGGAGATGTCAGGGGTGATGGTTGGGGAGCCCTCCAATCCATCCTTACCATGAAGATTCTCATATGGAATGTGCGAGGAGCATTGAAACCATCGTTTCGCTCCTCATTTGGGAGGCTTATGAAGCTTCACTCTTTTGACATTTGCATTTTGCTGGAAACTCGGCTTTCTGGGGCTAGTCTGGCCCGTTTTCGGAGACAGATTGCTCGAGCTTGGGTTTCGTACGCTGTTGAGTCCACTGGTCTTTCGGGGGGTATTGTTGCTTTATGGAGGAACGAGAATATCAGAGTTGATGCTTTTCACAGCTGTGGCAGCAAGTTGCGCTGGTCATTTCTGAGGAAAGTGCCAGCCCCTGGCTCCTTTCGGGAGTTTATGCCAGTACTGATCTCGGGAGCGTCAGGTGCTTTGGTCTGAGATTCAGTCTCTTCTTGACCAGGGATTCTCCTCCCTCATTGATGGAGACTTTAATTGTATCTTGGGTGCCGCAGAAAAGAAGGTGGCCGGGTTTCCTATGGCTCTATGGGCCGAGCTGAGTTCAGGGACTTTATTTCTACGGCTGGTCTGTTGGATTTGGGTTATCAGGGTTCGCAGTTTACATGGTGCAACAACCGGCAGGGTTCAGCTAGAGTCTGGGAAAGATTGGACAGAGCCTTGGCCTCTTCTAGCTGGCTCCAGCTTTATCCCTCTGTTACTGTCACTCACTTGCCTAGAATTGCCTCTGACCACTGTCCTCTCTTTATCTCTACTGATATCACCTCTCAGCGGCATAGGCAGTTCATATTCGAGAAGTTTTGGACCTCCTATCCTGCTGCTCGTTCCATCATCTCTCAGGTCTGGCAGTTACCAGTTAGAGGTAATACCATTTATCGGCTCTCCAGACGGCTTGCCCTTGCTAGACGTCGCCTCTCTAGATGGCATAGACTAGAGGTTGGGGATATTGTCAGACAGGTGGAGCAGGTTGAGTCTACTATCTCTTCTCTCCAGGCTAAAGAGGACATGGAGGGTTCTCTTTCTTGTGATGACCTATCGTCCCTATGTTCGAGTTTGGCGCTCCACCACTCTCTTCTGCTGCAGCAGGAGACCTTTTGGAGACAGCGGTCCCGTATTCAGTGGATTCAGGAGGGGGACTGTAATACAAGATTTTTTCATCAGGCCACTCAGAAACGCAGGGCGAGGAACCGCATTAGGCATATAACTGATGAGGAGGGTCAGCTCCAGGTGGATGATCATGTGATTCGTGCTCAGCTTCTTAACTTCTTTCATAGCAGGTGGACTGAGCAAGCTGGTTCTGGAGTCTCTGTTCACCCTATTCTGTCTCCCAATACTGTTTCTACTACTGAGAATGACTCTCTGACTCGACCTATCACTTCGGAGGATATTCGGCTGGCTTTGTGGGAGCTTGGTGCTGATAAGGCCCCTGGGCCGGATGGCTTTCCTCCGTTTTTCTTTCGTCAGTATTGGGATATTCTGGGGAGGACTTAGCTCAGGCGATCCAGCTTGTCTTTCATTGCAAATCTATCCCCTCTGACTGGAATCATACTTTTATCACCTTGGTTCCTAAGAGGCCGAACGCTTTCAGTCCTCAGCACTTCCGGCCCATCAGTTTATGCACTACCTTATATAAGGTTTGTGCTCGCCCCCTTGTTATGAGGTTGTGTTGGGTTATTCCTCGCCTTATCTCTCCGGAGCAGGGGGCTTTCCTCAGAGGGCGTAGTATCACTGATAATGCTTTATTAGCTCAGGAGTTCATGCATGACCTTTGACGGGCTTCTGGCTGTCAAGGGCTTATGGCCATTAAGCTTGATATGGAGAGAGCTTATGACAGAGTTAATTGGAATTTCTTGCGTCACTCTCTTCAGGTGTTTGGGTTCCAGCAGCTGTTTATTGATTGGATCATGGCCTGCATTCAGCGTCCGTCATTCTCCATCCTCATCAATGGAGACCGGACTGATTACTTCCATTCTGAGGTTGGGCTGAGACAAGGTTGTCCTCTCTCCCCGTTTCTCTTTGTTACAGCGGCTGATTCTTTATCTCAGGCTCTTCGTCAGGCTCAGCAGGATAATGCTCTACACCCTTACCGGGCTGGTTCCCAAGGTCCCTCGATCTCTCATCTGCTTTTGCTGATGATTGTATCTTCCTGGGCAGGGCTACTGTGGCCAATGCGGCCACGTTTGCTTCTATTCTTCACAATTACTGTTCTGCCTCTGGTCAGAAAGTTAATAATGCTAAGTCTGTTATTTGTTTTAGTCCGAGGGTGACTTCTTCTCGGAAGGGGACTATCAAGCAGATCATGGGGATTTCTGTGCAGTCAGAGTGTCTCTCCTATCTGGGTATTCCTATTACTGGCAGAAGGCCTAAGATCTCGGATTTTAGTAAGCTCGAGTCGAGGATTCGTGATCGGCTGGAGGGGTGGCAGGTTACTGGGCTATCTATGATGGCAAGGATCACTCTTATTCGATCAGTGCTCACATCTCTTCCTCTCTATCTCTTATCTAATGCTGCTATCCCTTTGACTTGTCTAAGGAGGATTGAGCGTTATTTCAGGGATTTTCTCTGGGGATCGTCCCAGGATGGTCATGGTGTTCATCTTTTAGCCTGGGACTGTGTCTGTTTGCCGCTTTCCGAGGGAGGCCTTGGGATCCAGTCCTTAACTGCTCGGAGGGAGGCCTTGATTGCTAGGCATGCTACTCATTTTTTGCTTGATCCGCACTGTATGTGGAGTTCCTTTATGCGTGGCAAGTATGGGGATTGGATTCCCTCCACTAACCTGCAGTCTATTCGGGGTCACTCTTTTTTCTGGAAAGAGGTTTGTACTCATGCTCCGGCCATCCTTCATAGTATCTCCTGGATTCTTGGTAATGGTGCTTCTGTGGATGTTGCTTATGATTCGTGGATCGCTGACCTTCCATTGTCTCGATGGCCTACTTTGTCAGCACTGATATTCCTCTTGACATGCGAGTTAGTGATCTCACGGTGCCTGATCATTCTTCCCGGTCTATTCCTCTATTATCCCGCTTCTTTGGCGAGGAGCTTATGCGGCGTATAGCTGCTATCCCACTTTCTCCATGTCACTCCCCCGACATCAGGGTTTGGAGGCGGTCCGGTATTCCGAGCGCTCCCATCAGGGACATCAACCAGATTTACCGTGTTTCATCCCGACCGTTGACAGATATGGCTTGGATTTGGCGTCTTTCCATTCATCCCAGGGTTCGTCTTTTTCTATGGAAGATTGCTCGGAATTGTCTTCCTACATGCTCGGTTCTTTCTAGATGTGGCCTGGGATTCAGCCTATGTGTTCGATATGCGGTATTGAGGAGGAGGCGGTGGATCACGCCATCTTCACTTATCTCAGAGCTCATCACATTTGGGAGATCACTAGCGTCAAGCCTTGGGCTGTCGCTTCATCTTCTCTTTCTTTATCTTTCCTTGACTTGATCAGGCAGGATGTTAGGAGAGGTAGCAGCAAGCAGGGCGCGACGAGGGCTTACATTGCTTACCAAATCTGGTTATCCGGAACCGGATTGTCTTTACTCAGGAACCTACTCCGTCTTTCAGGGTTGTGCGGACTGCCTTGTCCTTATCTACTGAGTACACGTCCCATCGTCTAGTTTGTAATTTTGATAGCCCTGGCCTCTGGGATTCCCATGCTGCCTCGGCAGCGCACCGAAGAACGGTTTTTATTTCTTGGGAACCCCCCTCCAAGGTTTATCAAAATCAACTTTGATGAAAATGTTTGAGGCAGATCAGCCGGATCGGGTTATGTCATTCGGGGTTCTGATGAAACTATAATTGCTGCTGGGGGATTTGGACATCTCGATTCGTCGGTGCCGCTTGCAGAGCTTTATGCTGCTTGGGCTAAAGTTTCCTGTGCTATTCACAGCCTCGATGCCCGTCGTATTATCCTTGAGGGTGATGCCCTCACGGTGATTCGATGGCTTCGCCAGAATCATTGCGCGCAGTCGCCTACCAACCCTTTGATCTCTGATATTTGTTCTCTCCTACAGGGGGTTCATAGCATACAGATCAACCATATCTTCAGGGAAGCCAACTCAGCGGCTGACTGGATCGCCGCTAGAGTGGCTGATCATTCTGGATTCTGATGCTGGAAGCCCGGTGATTGGTGTCCTCTTGGTCTGAACTTACTTTTGTATTCTGATAGTGTGGGATTGAGTCAACCTAGAATGGTGTGATTCCCATTTGTACCAAAAAAAAAAAAAAAAATCCGGATGCAATCGCCCTTTTCCAAAGGATTCCAAACCTATCAAATTTCAGTTAAGCCTTTCCCTAAATCTTTAACATAACCATAAAAGACTCACAAACTTGATATATGTGAAATATATGTTGAATAATACTTCGAATATCCAACAAGAAGGCAACATCTAAATCGCACATAATTTTCCATTAGTAAAATGCAGCAGATTTTTCTCGGACCATTTAAGCAGCAATGGTCTAACAGGTCAAAACATGCACCTTTGTGTATAGATTAGTATGAAATTTTAACCGGGCTCAAACAATTTAACAAGCGTATCATTGCATCTTTCATAACAGCAAAAACAAATGGAATCATGTGCTCTGCGACTCCTAAGCAGATGCCGCTAGTATTCTAGAGGAAAGCAGCAGCGGTGGTCCCTGAACAAAGATCAAAAGCTTGCAAATACGCCAAAATACAGCACTCACTCTACAATGTACAAAGTTAGTAAAGAGAAGAATATGGGCACATGTACTAGGGACACAACTCCACGCCTAATGATCTCGTGTCTTGTAGCTGCGTCCCAACTAATCTAGTCTGAAACCAGGATTAGTTTAATTGACTAATGAATAACGTAGACCCCATGCATTACCAAATGGCACTCAAATGAAATGCATGCTGAGATGATCAACTGGAGTAAAAGGCCTCATTTGATCAACTGTGGTGCAAACCTCAAATCAATGATTTACGCAAGATTCCCTCCGTGTCTTCCTCTTTTTCTTCCTTCCCTTCCCATGTTACATCTCACATCTGTTATCAGCTTTCCGATTCCATCATCCTCGAACCACCGGATTCAAGAACTTCACCACAAGAGATATCCATGCTTCCAAATTTTACCAACTAATGCTGGCCTGTGAACATTCCCAGTATCAACTTCATTGTGTTGACAAAGTATTTCCCTTGATATGTGACCCACTTCAAATTTTGGAGTCACACCATCTCCAAGATTCTGATGTTCCCACTAGAATTTGCAGCAAGCAATGTGGAAGATTGGCCACGCCAACACACACATGAAATGGACTGCGATGGATCATCAACCTCCTGGCCAGATATGGGGTCTGTCTTGTTGAATTTGTATGACAAAACTGGCATAGGAAAGGCTTTGTGATAAATGAAGACCTGAACAAAAACAATACAATAGATGATTGATGTGGCAGGAAACAAAAGGGCTGGGCAGTTGGCAGAGTAACTGTGAGAATTATATATACTGATGTCCTTCAAAAAGATGTTCATATTTTCGAACAAGTGTAGGCATGTTTTCTGAGTCAAAGTTACCAAATTCCTCCATCAACCACTGCATGAAGCAAGAACGCAATGGCATCTGAATAACATGCTAGTTTAATGTGAGAGAACCAAGGAATCTCTGTTTCATGTGGTAGAACAAAGGAATCTCTTCAAGGCATATTTTGTCCTCAAATATCCTATCCATCATTAGACTAGGATGTTTGTTTCTTAAAAAGACTTTGAGAAAGGGTACAAAAATAAGATATAATTTCATTTTCTTGAACTGTATCCAAGCCTAGAGTGAACCTCCCATTCCTGCTTTTAAGTTGTTGGACCTGCGTGGCACTACTCATGTTCAGATCAGTGATCACTCCGTTTCTTAAAAAACATTTTAAAAAATTATTATACAAAGTGTTGCTTGGATTGCCTGGCCATTCATGACAAGCAACTTGGACAAGACATATCCTTGCAACAGAGCTGTAATTTGTACCATAGGATTTGACAATTTTAAATTAAATGGCAAGAAACTAATTGAGTATAGTTTGTTTCTCAATGACTGGGCCATTCAATTAAGTTTTCTATAGCATTCTTTCATAGGAAACTACATGTTTCTACATTTGTGTAGAAAGACATTTTTTCCCTCACTGTTGCTTTATTAACTCAAAAATTGTCTCTTCTCCTAGAATAGTTTTTCCAGTCATTTCTTATAGTTTTCATTGAATTTAATGACAAATTAAAGCAGATTGACATCTTAATTGTTGCAGTTATATCTTATTTTTCAAATAGCACAAAAGATCACTGAGTAGCAATTTTTTTTTAAAAAAATTCTTACATAAATATTTCACTTACTGGCATCTATTTAGAACGAATTTATTATCCAGCATTTGTTACAAATTAGGTAAACAGAATAAAAACATAAAATGCATACCTCATTGGTTTCTGAACCCGTAGCAATATATCCATCAGAAATAGACAGGCCAACAAAATTCTGGAGAAAGCAAGAGTATCAAATGTTTCAGAGAAATTAAAAAAAAAATGCATTGCAAGAATAATGCTTTAAAGACTGACACTAATTAGTATATTACTGGAAAAATGGACTAGTTGCTAACAAAAATGTTTGACTCAAAACTAGATGCATGCAAGTAGTTCTACTGGAATTAAAAAAAGGGAAAAAAACTATTGTGTATAAATCAAACAAATATCTGAATAATCTGCATTCGGTTTGGCGTTTAGATGAAAAATCTCTCTCATAATATAGAATTTTCCGCAGTTGAGGTTTAGTTAACACAAAAGAATGTAAAAAGCTGTGAATCAAGCAAGGTATAATGAACCAAAGATTAATGTATCAAACAAGGAAGCTAAGCTAAAGCAAACTAACTAATGTCGAAGAAGATGAACAACCTTCAAATTTTAACAATATAGTAGCAGTTAATAGTTATGATTTTTCTTTTCCTTTTTCAACAGCAGAGCTGATGGCAGGAATATTAGCATAGAGCACAATCTCACTATCTCAATGGATATCAATATTATTGACAAGGAAAATGTTTAGCCTGAAGAAATAGTTGTAGATTATAAAAGATGTAAACTTGAGAAGTTCGGGTGCTGAGTGAATGCTCCCAATCACTGGAACTTCATCAATTATATACACTTCTAAAAGTAGTCAATCCATTCATTCTTGAAGGGTTCATTTAGAATGGAAACCGTTACTAGATTTTCATTCCTTTTGAGGGGCTGGCAGAGGAAGCTGGCCCAAGCAGTCCAACATTCAGATACATTTAGGATTTCCTGGATGAGAATGCAGCAGTAGTTGATCGATGCTTTGCATCTAAAATCAGAATTTAATGATTGTTGTATCAGAAAGGGCACTAAAATGATTTTGACATTTGTTTATTGTAATATAAATACATAATAACTTTATAACAGTCATTAAACATGTGAAGAACTGTTGCATCAATATAATGTAAAACAATTAAAGCCCCCACAGCATTGCTATAATCCATCATTATCTTGTTAATTTCCATAAATATGTCATATTAATAATACTCACAATAAATGAAAATTTTACATGATTTTGTAATACGACTCATCTAAGTTGTCAGGTGTAGCTCATTGTTCTCTATTGCTATAACAGCTATTAACATACATTACAGATGAACAATATTTTAGTTAAAATTTTCTTTCAATACTTTTTGACACTAATTTGGCTTCATAACAAAAACTCTGATAGTGCATGATAGTTCTAAGCCTCAACAGTTATATGCAAATGATGGCATTACTGAAATCATGTGATGGAGCAGTAATTCCACACATAAAAGTTGCCTAATTGCGGATGAAATTCTTGAAGATGCTGCACAAGGTCAGAAATGTTGCCCCATCTCATGCCAATAGCCTTAAGCTGATATAACAAAACAATGAAGATCAAATTGAATTGGTAACATTACGATGATTTGAAAAATCCACGGGCTTGTAACATAAAAAGCTAAAAATTTACTGTGAATAGGATAAAAAGGTATCAATGTTTAGAAAGAGAAAAAAATAATTGTTGAGAAAAAGGTCATCTTTCCAATGATTCTAAGATCCATGAAAATAAAAGGAACTCATTGTATCAATGTAAGTCAAGTTCTAGGGAAATAGAGAGCTATGATATCTTAGACGATAAATAAATTATTTGAAAACAATCAAGCTTTACTCTTGTCTTTCATGATGCATTATTATGTTGCTGACTATCATAGTAAGTGTGATAAAAGATTCAATCTTTAACAGGTCAGTGTACCTTTACATTAGTATGGCCTGTGAAAGTTTGAAGAGGTTTATCTAACATTCTTGATGTACTTGAAGACAGGTCCCAAAGCTTCAATGAGTTATCAGTGGATGCAGATAAAATATTTGATGAATCTAGATACTTCACATTGCTCACAGTCTTTGTGTGACCAACTAGCGTATAAGAAGGCATTCTCATGTTACGAAGATCATAGCAATAGATTTTATGATCTGCTGAACCTATTGCTAGTGAACATGCAGAATCAGGTTGGAACTGCACAGAGCACACATTTGCCTTAGTTCTGATTGTACCAGTGCTTCCAGCCTGCAATAACAATCAAATGATGGAAATAAATTATTGGACATCTCTGCATGACATCAGCATGCATGATAAGGTTAACTTCATGACCATGTTGCAAATAGCTAAAAGCTGACATACACCACCAAGTGCAAGAATAGAATTGCCTGATTGATATTCCACAGCTTTACTGCACCATCATCGCTTCCACTAGCCAACGTTGTTGGATCTGCAAGTGAGAAGTCAACAGACCATGCACGCTTCTCATGCTCCCTCATTTCCACAAAAACTTGGCTTCTTGTAACATCCCAAACCTGACAAGACTTGGAGTTAGCATTATGTAAAAAATCAATGAAGGAGTAAAAGGTTTTTAGACATAATGGACAGCCTACCTGCACTATACCTTCAAAGTCACTTGAAGCTATCTGATTCTTGATATAATTGTTCCAACAAATGCAGCTTAGTTTTGACCTACTCACCATTTCAACTACAGGATAATGAATGTCACGATCCCCACTTAGAATCACATCACATTCAAAGATTTTAATTTCTTATTTACACCGGCAGCAGCAAAAAATTCTTTGTCCCTATCAAAACCCAAGGAGCATACTAAATTTGAAGAGCTTAACAGATCTCCTTGCTTTACTTCACCTTTAAATTTCAACTTGCTGAACGACAGATACTTGCATAAGCCATCAAGAAATGGATTTAACCATTTATTCTTTCTTTCACCACTGTGGCCTTCTTTAGACACCAAATCATCAACTGAACTTCCTTCAGTCCTGATGACTGATCCTCTCCCACCACTAGTAACTGGATTAATTATGGGTCTGCTTGATGGCTCCGCCGTCCTGTATCTTGTGGAGAAATAAGCTGCCTCCAATCTTTTGAAATTCTTCATTAATCGAGAACTTTTTGACAGAATATCTTCCTGAATGTGAGCCTGCACCTCTGATATGGAACCTGGATCAAGTATGCTATTACGCTCCTCTTCAAATAAATTTTGAATTCCTGGTCTGCAGCGTTTTCTAGAGGTAGAGCAAGATGACTCCTCATCTATTGCAGGATATTGCAACTGTCGGTCCACTTTATTTATTGGTGAATGCTCTTCCTTGTCTGACTCTGTATAGGAGCCTCCTTTCTGCTTGAGAATTGCCTGCTGGTGTAGAACCTCTTCAATGTCAGCAGAGAGAGAACAGATTGTGTCATGCAATCTATCAGCAGCTTCCTGTTTTCTTTGCTGCAACTGCAAAAGAAATTCTCGAAGTAATTCCTGATCTTCTATCTCCTCTCTTAACTTGACTGCTGCTTCACGATATTCCAGATTATCTTTTGGTCGATTTAGGAACCCACTTTGCAATACCTCACTGCCATATATCTCACACAAAAGTGTTCAGCCTTTAACTACTCTCATGGTTGTCAAAGACTATATAGTTTAAGAAGTATGCACAATATATGTTCACTCTGATCTTTTTTTTTTTTTTTTTT
This sequence comes from Calamus simplicifolius, assembly GCA_900491605.1. Lineage (NCBI taxonomy): Eukaryota > Viridiplantae > Streptophyta > Magnoliopsida > Arecales > Arecaceae > Calamus > Calamus simplicifolius. Next base: position 106,326 of record UESW01004517.1, read on the forward strand.
TTAAAGAAGACTTAAAGAAGCATAAATTAACTAGAGATATGACAGGATATTCGTCGAGCATGGACCAAGGATAAAGAAGACTTCTACTGGCCATATATTCCCCAAAAAATCTGGAAGGCGTGCCTCTAGAATTATATGATAATGGGTTGGCCCAAAAGGTTGGACTAATCAATATGACCATTGTTTGTTAAATGGCATCTTTCACTCAACTACCAGCCTTAGTTCCATGACATGTGTTTCTAGAATTACACTTGGAAATGAATTCACTCAGTGAAATTGTGGAAACATTATTTTCAACATGAAATGCAGTATGATCGTATGAAAAAGGGCCCAACAAGGGTCTGGTTTATGAAGCATGTGCTCCATTGTCCCTTAGATTATGGAATTCATATGGCATCAGATGATGCAATATGCTAACCAGCATCCTACATTAAAGATACAGGATGCTATGTATATGTCGTGTCAGTGGACCATTATCTCATAGCACCAACCTTTCTTGGGTTTAGAATAATCTTCTAACTTTTGAAAAAACATTTTCAATCATGGTTTATTAAGTTCTTTGATCTCACCAGAGATAACAGCAAAGATATTTTTCTTTTTTTGACTTTTGCATGATGCCTCATGGTAAATACCTCTGGATATTTCTTGTATTAATCTTCCTCTAGAATCACTTTCATATGTGCATGAAGGCATATAAATTCACAAAAAGGTAGCCAAGCATATTATGTAAAGGAGAGCAAAAAAAGTTGTTTACTCAAGCAATTCCTATGACTTTAGATACAATATTCAACTGTTACAATATTCAATATTATCTTTTCAGGACTTCGAGACCATTAGCATTCATTTAGTGACACACAAATGTTATGTGCTGATTCCAGAGCATATAGGTCATAACAATGGTAGACAACACATCATAGTCCTGGTTATGAAAGGTATTAAGTGTAAAAGCAAATTTTCACAGGTAAACAACAAACGGTTTTCAGCTTAGCCCACCAAAATGTCTTAAAAAAATTCAACATATAACTTAATATTTGAGTTATAAAGCAACAAAAGAAAATGAATTCAGTGAAACTTCTAAATAGCAAATATAATACTTAAAGTCCTTTTACAAAAATATGAAGTATTATCTAACTCAGGTTTTCATTACACCATAAATTCAGCCAAATATGAAAGGGTCGTGCCTACTTGAATATCCTAAAGAAAATTTGCCAATGTTTCAACTTCCCAGAATTTTATTTTATTAAGGAAAAAAATCCAATCAAAGCACTCAAATTAACAATATTATTCTAATCAACATGCATAGTATCACAGTACACGCAATAAATTTTGGAGTAGCAAGTTCTGGAATTGATGCTTTATATATTCACATCTACATCTCTTGAACTGGATCCCCATATAACCATGTTAGAGACCAGCATGCACAAGCTATAGAAATTGTAAGATTTTTTTGACTGTGTGGTCCATCTAGTTCCTCTTGCCAGTCCTCTTCTTTTGTTTTGAGTCAGTGTTCCAGTTGTTAGATATGAAACCAAATGCAGTAAAGTAAGTCTATGCATCAGTGAAGTCATTATTCATAAGACGTTCATGCATGTCTCTTGGAGTTTCAAAGTAGTGTCCTTTAGAAAATCATTTATCTATTCAACAGGTGTCTCTTGGATATTGCAATCCATCAAATTGGGAAGAAAAAAGATATTCCTTTAAACCACTCAACTTGAATCTCTAAAGAAAATTTAGAAGAAAAGGAGTAAATTGATCAAAGTAGAGTCTAGATCCCTTTTTTTTAATTAATGAATCATAATCCACAAATCGTGGTACATATCATGGGTGAAAAGTATAGCTTATACACCATTTCTTTCACTTGCTAAATTGAAGTTCTAATGGCTGTAAAGTAGCATCTATACACTTTATTTTAACTCTCTCTATTCTTCATTCTCCAAACCATAACATATGCCCTCTATTTCTACTATTATAGTCTTCCTTATTTAAGTAGGATTCTTCTTATAACTAAAAGAAGAGAAAATACAAATTCTCTATGATGCTGCAGAGGTCCGCTCCATTAATTTGAATTGGATTCCACTCCTAATATATTAGGAGAGAATGAAACATCACTCATTTTATGTAATTAGATGAGAGTGAAACTTTCTTCTTTTTAGACTAGCGAATTCTAGCCCAAATTGGATTGAATTCATCTCCTAACTTAAACAATTATACATATTACAAAAAAAATAAAACTATTTTACTTTTTTGAAATTATGGAATAAGTTAAATCTTGATTCCTATAACAACTATCTTCAATTGCATCATCAAATTCTTTTAGGACTATAAGTTATGGCTTCTCAAAATTTCAATACTTAATTAGGTCCTGAATATGATGGATCTTGCTCCCAGAGTTTTCTCAGTCGTACTTGAGTGGCTAAATTGTTACATGGTAAGTCAGATGATCATCTTTGATCAATAATGCATTTATGTAAGATACATATAAAAGGCCACTACATACTACTATAAGTCCCTGCAGCAAGTCATTTTGTGAGAGAGAACAAATGATAAAATGCAAAGCATCTTAGTATGTGTTATTCTCCATCTACTCTCTCCTATACTCCACCTCTCTATCCTAATAGAGTGATATTAGAGACATCTAGGCTTCTGCTTCTCCAAGTGAGTTTTTTCTTGGGCGAAGACTCTGTACAACTATTACTTTAATTAAGGCCCTAGAAGAATCGTATTACAACTTATTCCAAGAATAACCTTCATAAGAACTCATGCAAAATATATCTAGATCCATCAAATTTTAAAATTAAGTTTACTTCACAATGTTATAGTGTGTTATTCTCCATCTATTCTCTCCTACTCTCTATCCTAATAGAGTGACATTAGATATCTCTATGCTTCCTCTGCCCCTAACAAAGGGGTATTAGAACCATGAGGATCCGGCAGGGTTGACCGAAAAAATGGGAGTTCATGAGAGAGGAAGTTCCAAGCGTTGCAGTTGTGGCAAAGGAAAAGCCTAGAGCAACTTTAGGGAGAAGCAATATTATCCCCAACGTGGGAGGTGAGTTAAAAAAAGAAGTGAGAGAGGGAGAAACTAAAAGGACCAAAATAGATCACAAGAAAAATTGGTGTGTTTGATTGCAGATTTAAAGTCTTCAAACTTGCATTTATCTATAGGCATGCAAGCTATAAGATGTCATTGACAACTCCAAAGGTCGCATTGTAAAGAAACTTCAAGAAAGGAAATAAGAGAAAACTTAAAAAATCTTGCAAAAGGCAATGCATGATGAAATTTGGAAATTTGGAAGTATATTGAAGACCTAAAGTCCCTAAGTTAGCCATGGAAAGAGCTTGAATTCAGATGTTCTTGTAATAAGAATCATTTATAACCAAAGGAATATTGGTTAGTAAATTTTGATGAAGTTGAATTTAAGGAAGAAAATTTTGAAAATGAAATATAAGAAAAAATTGAGAATGTCGAGAATTGAAATGATAAAAGAAAGTGAAATTGCAAAAGATGGAGAAATAGAAAAAATAAAAGGTGATAAATCAAAAGTAAAAAAGATGGTGAGAATAATTATCAGGGTAAAGGAAGATATGCAGAATGAAAAGGTAAAGATTTATTATATTTGGAGTATTGAAGTTCAAAGAAAAGAAGAATAAAAATAATCAAAAATATGAAAAATCCTATGTTATTGGAGTTAAGAATTTTTTTATTTTAGATGCAGGTTGGATGAATATGGAAGCATTCCTTGTTCTGATGGAGCAAGAACAAGAAATGTGAAGAAGTAGGAAGGTCAAAGTGCAAAGTGAAAGAAGGTACATGTAAACGGCTACAAAATAGAGCAAATTTCACAAGCTCTTCACATCCATGTAGGCGGCTCTAAATGCAGTAGCCTGTTCAAAATTACTGGATCTTCCAAAAAGCCTTTACGTTTCATATCTTTCAAGAAGCTACAATGATGCCAAGATGAAAAAAAATAATTGTTTAGGTGTGGATATTAATCAAATTTTATGAAGGTGAAGTCATTATGTAATATTCCAAACTCATCTACTAGCCCAATTAACTTGTTAGTGGACCAAACCATGTGACCTTAAAAACTCGAGTGAAAGTTAATTGATAATAAGTGAACTTAAGTTATAAGCACTTCAAACTTTTTTTTTTCATCTGATGTGGGACTATCTTTATAATGCAACATCCTCATCGCACGCCATAACTTAGCTAGAATTTCCTCTAAAACGGGTCATTACTTCATTGCTATTGCAAGGATGGGGCTCCCTGCCTAGGGGACTCTTGCCACCATCCTATAGGTAGCATTTTCTTTCTGCTCATCAACTTTCGCATACCTAAGTCGGCTCTGTATCACGCTTTCCTCCTGCCCACCAACTTTCGTACATTTAAATTAGCTTTGATATTATTTGTAAGGCCCCAAACTCACCTATTGGCCAATAATCCATTAGCAGACCGAAACCACATGGTTCTAAAAACTCAAGTGAAAGTTAATTGATAGCTAATGAACTTGAGTTATAAACACTTCAAACATTCCTTTTCCATTCAACATGAGACTTTTTTTGGATATTACACATTATTAGTAGAGTGTTCATGAATAAGTCTCTTGGAGCTTCCAACTTGTCTTTTTACGGTTCTCTATATCTATTTGAAGTGGCTGTTGAATATTGTTATGCATTTAAACAAGCGGCATATGAAAGGTCACTGTTTACCTATAAAAGTTCTTCTAGTGCCTCATTTATAAGTGAATAAAAATCAATGTTTTGAAAACCGGACCGAACAACAAACTAGGTTGACATTTGAGTTATGGGTCAATCGGTTCGACCGAATAAATCGGTTTGATCGAACTGAATGATGTCATAATTAATTTTTAATTTAATAATATATACATAATAAAATATAAATATCAAACTATAGAAAAATATCTTTAAAACTTATATACATGTTCAAGAAAATTTTATATAACATTAAAACTATAGAAAAATATTTTTAAAACTATAGATGGGTTGTTTTTAGGTGCAAACCGAAGTAAAAAATTTAAAACCCAAAAAAATCCAACCCTAATTTCATTTATTAAAACTAAAAGTTTAAAAACCAGGGATTGAACCGGTTCTTTAGAATCCGGCTGATTCACCGGTTTTATTGGGTCATATAAGAGTCAACATTAATAATAAAACCAGACCGGACTGATGACCGGTTCTCTGTTGGACCGGTTCAACCGGCCAGCCCGATCCAGGTTTCAAAACCATGACAAAAACAAATGATGAAATAAAAAGTATTAGTGTCTAACTCTCCCTCCTCCGTTCCTCCATATCCTAAAGAGAGATACTAAGACCACTATGCTTCCGCTGTCCCCAACACCAAAGAGCAAAAAGGTCGCTGCAGTTCATTTTTCACATTTTGATGGCAAAGGGGTAAAAGCATGCTTTGTTCAAAATAATACATGAACTGCATGAATAATTTTAATACAAAAAATAGGATTCATTTCCAAATGATCATGCCACACATGTTCCCAATTCAAAGGAGTGATCATTATGACCTGCTAGAAGAGGTCATGAGTAGCTTGCAAAACAAGGAGCACATGCAGAAGCGAAGCAAAACAAAATCTGAAACTCAGCCAAGCATCTGAGGAGTTCAAACTGACCTAATCTTTGGCCTACTTTCCGACCGAGGGTGCAACAACCACAAGCAAAAAGAAGCTTCCTTTGGCCACTTAAGCAGCAGCTGTGGTGGAAGAACACGATGTCTCAAGTTGGACATGGTCCTAAGCTTCTCATCCACCGAGTCGAACGTGCAGAACAACTGACCAAAAGATAAATTAACAAATAGACAAATAGACAAACAGACAAACCCGACAAACGCACCTCGCAGGCTATAAAACTGAGAACAACAGCGAACAGAAGGCTAAAACAAGCATTAAAAAAAAAAAAAAAAAGATTGGATCTTGACCTCAAATAGAAGAACGCCCAAACGGTACACATCCGAGGCGAATGTACATGGACTGCCTCCGCCTTCTTCTGGACTCGTATACCAATTGAACTCCATACGCAGTATCTGCCTCAAAGGAAATGCTTTTCTCTCCTCCCCCACCACTTCCACCTCCCTTCCGCCATCCTCCACCTCCTCGATGCACGCAGAGCCCGAGCGAAGGCAGCTCGTGTCCGACGCCCTTTCGGAGACGCCCTCCTCGGGCGTCCTCTCTTGCTCTAAAAGCCGATGACGACCACGGGCCTTGTCGTCGAAGTCGCCGACAGTGTCCTCGCAGGAGTCGGAGCCGGAGTCGGAGGTCGAGCAGGAGGCGGACTCGATGAAGGAGACGAGGTTGAAGGACGATAGAACGAAGCAGGAGGGACGGACGTTGCGGACGACGACGCCCTGCGCGTGGGCGAGGCTCACCGCCTCAACGATCTGCCGGAAGATGTGGAGGCTCTCGAAAAGGTCCACAGGCCGCCCCGGCCAGTCTAGCCACTTCCTCAGGCTCACTTCCCCGCCCTCCTCCACCGCCGCCGACGCCACCGCGACTTCCGCACCGACCGGCCGAAAGCTCCCGTACTCGGTGCAGGACAACAGGCGGCCCAGATCCTCCTCCTCCTCTTCCTCTTCCATCGACTTGCCTCCCCGGCCGCCGGCGGCCACCGCAGGGCTCAAGCTGCCGCTCGAGGTGACGCAGGCGGCGGTGTTGGGGGCCCTGGAAGTGTAGGACCTGTCCCACCCCGATGCTTCTCCCGACCCTTCCATTCCCCCTACCCCATCCACCCGAGACCCAACCCGAACGACGCTAGAATCAAGAAAGCAACAATCAAGATCGAAAATTTATGCTTCCCCAGCCAAAATCACCACCAATAACCTCTTCCCATTATCCAAAACGCCATTTTTCTCACAGCAAACCACTATCCCTCAACAACTCACCAGCAAGAAACCTCAAAGCCACAAGGAAAACTGCTTTAGGTACTCACCAATCAAGAAGAGACAACTAGAAGAAAGAGAGGAGGAGTTTGGGTGGGAGAGCGATAAGGAGCTTCTGCTCCAACCTGTGAACGGAGCCACACATTCCCAGCTTTATTGCGCCTGCTTCATTTTCTTCCGCCTCGACGCTCCTCAGCCTCATAAATTTATAATACATATTTTAATTGCCCCCTCCCTCGGGGCACAAGAAGAAAACAAAATCACCACAGCGACCAGTCTATCAATTTAAAACTCTTACTTTTTCACCGCCGCGACCTAGGCCATCCTCTGTTATTTAAAAAAAAAAAAGAGGAAAAATAACTTTTTTAAACTCAAATTGAGAAAAAGTTGAGGCCTTGAGGCCGTGGCGCCTGTGGGTGCCGGCGTTGTTGAGGGAGCCTTTGCTTTGCCTCGCTATCGTCGCCACGAATCATTCCCTTTCTCTCACTGGTTTAAGAACAGTCGGGTTTACGTGGCGGAAGGAGATCCACTCGACAGGATCTGGGCAACTTGGGAGAGCTTGCGGACGGGAATCCTCGAGGTAAGTTAGGCGGGCCACTCTAGGGTGGGTGATCGTTGATTCAACGCGAGGGGAGAGAGAGAGCGCGCGCGCGCATAGCGGCGTGACGGCGTCAATGCCATAATAGGAAACGGGAGTAAGGAGGGCTTTTCGCGGGCTTCTTTCTTTCCTCTTTCTGGCAAGAGTCGGCGAGTCGCGCTTGGAAGGAGCCATTCGTGTTGGAACTGGAAGAGCTTTTGGGATTTGGAGAGGCTGGGCTCGACGTTTAACTGGGGTTGATGCGAGGTGAGAAATAGTTAATTCGAGGTGGTCTCGATCTTTGAACTAGCCATGTTTTCCTCCCAAAAGCGCAGTGGTTTTAGGTTACGCTATTGATCTTTGCATTGCATGTTTATGCTTTCCCCCAAAATAATGTTTATGTTTTCCTGAACCGGCTCGAGCCACGTAAGTTATAACGTACAACGCCAAGGTGCCCAGTCTCCGTGTCAAGCGCATGACCGCTTGTTGCATGTGATTGGCTACTTACCTAGCCTACCTGTCCTCTTTAAGTTTTGGTTGTGCTTGTCAAGATCGAGAACGAGGTGTACGAAAATGTGAAGGGGCCGGACCCTTTGCTGTGTACCGGGGAATACGATGCACATCTCAAATTTTCATTAATAAATGAAAAGTTTTTTTTTTCAAGTTGATGGTGGAATTCATCGCGAACAATAACATCTGATATGATTGATAAAGTTTATGTATAAATTAACGATCAAATTATTTATCGGTGATAGTTGAAAAGATTAAAATTCAAACGCAGTTCCATTTTGAGGCAATCTTATCTTTGGATTCGATCTGATTTTTAAGATGGCCTCATCTTCATACTCGAACCCATTCCCAAACGACCTCATCTCCAGATTCGGCCTCGGCTTCCAAAGTGGTTTCATCTTTGAATTCGGCTCCATTCCCAAATGACCTCATCTTCGAATTCGGCCCTGGCTTCCAAGATGGCCTCATCTTCGAACTCGACTCCGTTTTCAAGTGGCTTCATCTTCGAACTTGGCCTCGGCTTTCAAGGCATCATCATCTTCGGACTCAGCCCCGGCTCCAAGGTAGCCTCAACTCTGATAAGACAGGGCCCACCAACTATCTACGACCCATATGCCTGGTAAGACCTGGCCCACTAACCGCCTGCGGCCCGCATGTCTGATAGGACAAGCCCCACTAATTCTGACATTCCGTTCAAAAAGTCATCATCCATCATGAGGCTCTAATCACTCAGATCAAATGAGACAAACCCCACTAATTCTAACATTTTGCCCAAAAAGTTATCATTTATCCAAAAAGTCATCATCCATCATAAGGCTCCACGTGACTCATTCCATCATTAGATGACAAGGAATTCCATAAAACAGGTAAGAGGGACCTTCGACCAGATATGAATACTCAAGCGCTCAGAAAGCTTCACAATTTTAACTCTCTCTTTCGAGTTTCCTCAAGCTCATGGTTGTGATTCTGATCGCTGATTTGAGCGTCGAAGGATCCTCGTCGGAATAACTGATCCCTACAACTTCTTGCAGGTCTCATCTTGGAGAGAAACCTCATATGCGACTCATGATGCCCTCACAGCATTTGCACTAGGTGATCAGGCATCAACAGATTAGCGCACCAGGTATGGGCGATGGCGCATTAAAGGAAAGATAGCTCTATGACACTAAGCTGCAAGCCCTCACCCCCTCTAAGACAACAATGGTGGTGACGCGCACTCAAGAGGCCTCCGCCAGTTATGCTGGGGGGCATCCATAACATGCTGAATAGTAGGAAACCACCCTCCCTGCTCCTCCTTCACTGTCAGCTTTAGCTACTCTACTTGATCGACTGGCCACCCTCATCTAACAAGTCCAAGCTTTAATTGCAGCAGTTCCTGAGCTGCAAGAGCAACACTCGGTGGCCATTCAGTAGCAGCCCAGGCCTCCCATACCACCTGTGGCAGCTGCACCAGCTAGCCAACAATCTACCCATGGGAGATCTCTTTGGAGAGAGGCTCACCGTCGTTATGCTTCACCTAAGCACCACCACCATGAAGCTTTTAAGAGGCTGGGGTCCTTCGCCCGCCATTTGAGCAGTCCCTCTCCCAGACGGCAACACGGGAAAGAGCCCGAGCAGGGACACCGCCATTGACACCACTCCTTCCCTACCCATCTATCGAATCATCAGGTGAGGATATTAATTACAAGATGGAGAGATGCTTTGATGAACAACACCGGCGGTTGGAGGAGCTCAGCTAGAGACTCAACAAATAGTCGGAGGTGGACTACATTACTTGTCCACCTCTCACTTGCTGTATTATGGAAGAGCCCGTTCCTTCCATATTTTGCCTTCCTCAGTTGGATACGTATGATGACATCACGAATTCACTTGATCATCTCGAGAGCTACAAGGCTCTCATGCAAGTTCAAGGGGTGATTGATGTCGTTCTATGTATTGCTTTTTCCACCATCCTACATAAGGCATCGACACCCTAAGATGACTCTGGCAAACGCCTAAGGGGCAGAAGTGGACTCAGCCATCCTTAAAAAGTCTACGCAAGCCTCAAGCCATGCTGCTAACTCCTAAGATGAGTCGAGAAGGATGGGACAAGCCCTATCAATCCTAAAGGCCGAGGTTGAGGCGTGATGCAAAAAGATAAGGGTGCTACAAAAGCTAAGTACACTATATTTAGACAAAATATTTCTTTCATTGACACTTAAAAATGTTATACAAGGAAGCCGACCTGAGTTGGATTCCATGAAAACAAAAAGAAAAATACAAAGCCTATGGCTTGGCGAGCCTCGGTCCATCCTCGGTGCCATTCCTCTCCGCTCCTCATCTTCCTCGCGATCTCCAGGCTGAAGGTCATCAAGTCTAGCAATCTTGAAGACCCGGGAGATCTTGTCCTTGCAATGTTCGAAGCCTTTGAAGTAGGCGTTAATGGCCGCCTTTCTCATTTCTTTAGAAAAATCGGTGGAGCCCTTGTAGTGCTCCATTGCTTCCCGAGCCTAGGCCTCGGCAGCGGTCATCTTCTTCCAGGCGGCCCGAGCATCTGCCTCTGCAATGACCACCTTCTCCTCAGCACCTCTGCCTCCGCCTCTGCCTTCTTGGCTGCTCCTCGGCATCGCCCAACTTGAGAAAAGCATCCTTGAGCTTCTCTCAGTGGGCCTCAACCTCACCATGGCCTCCTCTAATTTGGTTTCGACATCCTAGCCTTCTTCTCGGCCTCCTCCAACTGCGCTTCCCGACTATGGTTCTTCTCCCGGGTGGATCGAAGCTCATCGGCCGCTGTCGCCTCCCGAGCCTAAACTTTGGCCAACTCCTTGGCCAAGCTATCGGCCTAGGCTTGGGCGGCGACCGCTTCCCTCTGGGTGAGCCCGCAACTATTGGCGGTTCAAAAGCAGGCATCTCGGAGGACAAAATGCCATTTGTCATCTGCAAAAGTCAATTGGTTAAGGCCTGATCCAAGTCAATACAAAATGAGATAATACAATAATACTTACCTGAAGCATGGCAGTATACAAGGTGTTGAGGGTGTTGGTGATTGGTCGACGATGGAGATCCTCCTAGAAGTGTGAGAGGCAGATGCGCTCCAACAAGTGCTCTGCCAGCCGACCATTGCTCACCGCAGATAGCCTCGATGGTGGTACCCCAGGTTGAGCCCCCATGGCGGAGGCAGGGGCGGACTCTCCGTTGGATGCCGGCTGGGCTGCCGGTGTCACCTCACCTTCGACCTCGATCACCGGTGGAGCCTTGCCCCTGGCCTCCTCCCTTGGCTCGATGATGGTTGGGGGCTTGTTCCTCATCGGCTCTGCTGAAGTTGCCTGGCTATTCCTCGCCGACCCTGCCTCGACTCCAACAGGGGAGTCCCCCCTTACTGATGCTTCGGTTGGGAGACTCTCCCTTCTCGGCTCCCCTGCGGGTGCGGCCTCGAATGAAACCACGGGAGCTTGGGCCGGTTCACTCCGAAACTCTTAGCAAGGCCTCTTGGGTGCCGGCCTCACCACGTCACCAGCGGCCTCCCTCCTCCTCCGGGCGCTCGCCCTCAGCTGCTCGGACAAGAACCTCATTGCTACACAAGAGATTGAAGGTCACAAAAAAAAAGGAGAAGAGAAAAAGAAGAAAGGGGGGTGGGAGAAGAGTATTGCGCTCATCGGGCACCGGTGCTGGCAACGGCGGTGCTACACCGCCCTCGCGGAGGTTACTCTTAGACAGCAACTTCCGATAGAAGGGAATACGAGAAGACACCAATAAATCAAAAAAAAATTCATTCTCTCTCATCTACGATCGAGTTCTTATTTGGGCTGATATCAGGATTCCCCAGCCCATCCTCACTCTGCCCATATGTGCATAGAAGAAATGGGATTTCCATCCCTTGATTTTTGAGGGCAGGTCAAGCTTAAGAGTCTTTTAGGTCTGGAGGTGAAGATCCACCACCCAGCTTCGTTATGATGGTGGAGTTTATATAAATCCCAGAACAAAGAAACTCAGGCAGAAAGATCGTAAAAATGACAGAGTACAATGAAGGCATAGATGATCCAAATGGAGTTCTGAGTCAACTACACTGGGACAAGATCGTATCTATCTAAAAGATTGAGAAGGAAAGGGTAAAAAGGAAGACATAGCCAACGAAGATGTCGGACAGACTGGTGGTGGTGGAGAAACCCTAGTTGGTGCCTGGGCTGCAATAGTCGGACGATCACTGATGGAAATACCATCAGCTGCTTGACGCCATGCCTAAAGAACCTCATCCTCTAAAGGATCGACATGGGACTCTTACCCTTCCTACTGGTGCGAGGGTCATTGGAAGAAAGAAAAGCAAAGAACCAGAAAGCAAGGATAACTGACATGGAGTTAGAAAGAAGAAATAGAAGGCTTGGAACTCAGAGGGCGAAAAGAGCACAGAAAGAGTACCAAAGGCATGAAAGGCTCGAAGGGACAAATGATGATCTTTATACGCAATTTTTGAAACGTCCTGCCTGATGCAAGTGCCACACGAACACCTGCGAGTGGGGGTGAAGTCCAGCTATCAAAGGACCCTTCACCGCCCAAGATACGATGCCTCGGTGATATTCAGGAGGATGTGATTTGTGGCTAATGATGAAACATTGGTGATGGTGATCCAATAATGGCGCTCCACCTTTTCATCATTTAAGAAATATTTTCTCGATCTCTCCATGGGCGACATTACTTCTTGTACCTATCCTTAAATGAGGAAAGGACTTCAAGGAGACCCTGCCTCCTGAGGGGCATGTGCCCACCCCCAATGATTAATGATGCACAAAGCTCAATAATGGTGAGAGACTTTATGCTCCTTTCACTTAACAGGCATGAAACACGTGACCCTTAAAGCTCAGGAGGAGGGGCATCTGATGTGGCCGATAAAGCCATGTGTAAGTTAACAGCCAAAATTACCTGACAGCAAAAGTTGAAGGGATGCTCCCGAATCTGGACTCGGCCCCGTTCCTAGGCGGTCTCATCTCTAGATTCGGCCCCGGCTTCTAAGGCGGCCTTATCTCCGAACTTGGCCCCATTCCTAGGTGGCCTCATCTTTGGATTCAGCCTCGGCTTCTAAGGCGGCCTCATCTTCGGATTCAGCCCCATTCCCAGACAGCCTCATCTTCGGACTTGGCCCCGTTCCCAGGCGGCCTCATCTTTGGACTTGGCCCCGTTCCCAGACGGCCTCATCTTTGGATTCGGCCCCGGCTTCCAATGTGGCCTCATCTTTGGACTTGGCCCCGTTTCCAGGTGGCCTCATCTTCGAACTTGGCTCCGGCTTCCAAGGTGGCCTCATCTTCGAATTCGGCCCCATTCCTAGGTGGCCTCATCTTCGGACTCGGCCTCAGCTCCAAGATGGCCTCAACTCTGATAAGACAGGGCTCATCAACTATCTGCGACCCACATGCTGGTAAGACTTGGCCCACCAACCGCCTGCGATATGAATGTCTGATGGAACAAATCCCACTAATTTTGACATTCCACCCAAAAAGTCATCATCCATCATGAGGCCCCAATCACTCAGATTAGATAGGACAAACTATACTAATTCTGACATTTCACCCAAAAAGTCATCATCTATCCAAAAAGTCATCATCCATCATGAGGCTCCACGTGACTCATTCCATCGCTAGATGATAAGGAATATCCATAAAATGGGTAAGAGGGAACCCCAACCAGGTATGAATACTCAAGCGCTCAAAAGCTTCACAATTCTGACTCTTTCTCTTTTGAGCTTCCTCAAGCTCACGTGTTGACCCAATTATTGATTTTGATGATTAACAAAAGACATGAGTATTCACTATGTTTCTAACAAATTTAATAAGTATTTCAGGGATTAAAATGTTTAACCAGTCAAAGGTGTAAGGAAATAAGTTTTGAATCAAAATTGAAAAGAAAATATGTAAGTTCAGAACTTAGAGTCGACACCCAAACAGTCAGGAGCCGACCCCAGGGAGTATCAGAACCTTTCTACATTTTTGGCACGGTTCGGAGCGACACCTAGAGTTTCGAAGCCGACTCCAACCTGAGATATAAAGAAGTGGTTTCTGCATTAGTTTTCAGAGCCGACACCTGGAGTTCGGGAGCTGACACATACAGTTCTGGAGCCGACTCTAACTTGAGAACAGAGAGCATATTTTTTGGACAAAGTTAGAGTCGACACCTTTGAATTCCGGAGCCGACTCCCAAAAGCGCCGAGTCGACACGTAACTTTTTCGGAGCCGACTTCTCAACGAACTTCTTATTACTATGTTTGGACACCCTGATTTGGAGCCGACACCTGAAAAGTTGGAGCCGACTCCAACCTGTCAGGAACGGATTTTTCAAATGTCAGAATGGACTCCAATGGTAATATTTTTTCACCTAATCTCTAACGGCTATTTTTTTTGTGTGTAGAAGCAATCAACTACTCTACAACGGCTATTTTTTTCACCTAATCCTGGATTAAGGGATCTATAAAAAGGGGAACCGTCCATTTGAAAAGAGAGAGAAGAAGAGACTAAAAATCAAAAAATCTTGTGAAAGAAAGAGAGAGAAATCAAAAAAAAAAACTCAAGCTCACATCAACCAATCCTAGAGAGTAAAAAGAGAAATCCAAAGCATTCAAGATCAAAATCGAAGGATTTTCCAAGTGAAGAAAAGAAAGCAAAAGCCCTATTTTCCCCAACTTCTCAACTGCAATTTTGTGAAGAATCTGAGCTGAGGCCTGATTCAACCTTTCAAAGGAGAAGAGGAAAAGAAGAAAAGCTCAAATCAAATTCGCTTCAAAGGCTTTTCTTACCCCTATTCATTTAATTGCATATTTGCTCATTAAGGAGCTTTCTTGTATGTAAACTTTATTTTCAAATTGTTGTTTACTAATTCAATCAGGGGATTGAATTAGTGGAGGTAGTATACCTCGGGACAAGCTAAGGTTAGCTTGTGGTTGGGTTTTGTGCTGGTGAGCCCGAAAAAACGGCTGGGTTCGTTGTGACCCGAAAAACAACAAGTTTGAGTTGTGAGCTTGTAAAACAACTCGACTGTAATCAAGTGGATTATAGTGTGGACCCAAGTGAAGCTTGGGAGTGGACGTAGGTGTTGGATACACCGAACCACTATAAAATCTTTGTGTTTGTCGTGCTTTGTCTCTCTCTCTATCTCATTTATTTGTGCTTAGCATTTATTATTCATTGCTCTCAACCACTTTCAAATCAGGCACATAGTTTAAAGTGTTAAATTTTTTTAAAAAAAACCCAATTCACCCCCCCTCTTGGGTTGCCATCTGGGCCAACAATTGGTATCAGAGCTTGTGCTCATTTTGTTTGATCCAACGATCAAGAGTTAAAGATCCAAATGGCAGCTCAAGCTGGATCTTCATTTGCTGAAGGTCAATCCACTAAATAGACCTCCTTTATTTAATGGTTCAAATTATTCTTATTGGAAAGCTAGAATGAGAATTTTTATTCAAGCTTTAGATTATGAACTATGGAGTGTAATCACTAATGGACCTAGCACACCCACACACATTGTAGATGGTTCAATAGTTCCTAAACCCGAAAGGGATTGGAATGAGAATGATAGGAAAATGGCTCAGCTTAATGCAAAAGCCATGAATGTTTTATATTGTGCTTTAGATGCTAATGAATTTAATAGAATTTCTACATGTATTCGCAAAAGAAATTTGGGATAGATTAGAAGTTACCCATGAGGGTACTAATCAAGTTAAAGAATCAAAAATTAATATTTTAGTGCACAAATATGAATTGTTTAGCATGGAACAAAATGAAACTATCACATGCATGTACACTAGATTTACTGATATTGTAAATGGTCTAAAAAGTCTTGGTAAGACCTATACTAATTCTGAATTGGTGCGTAAAATTCTTAGGTCTCTTCCAAGATCATGGGAAGCGAAGGTGACTGCAATCCAAGAAGCCAAGGACCTCAATACCTTACCTTTGGAGAGCTACTTGGATCATTGATGACCCATGAGCTGACAATGAAGCAGCATCAAGAGGAAGAAGTCAAAAAGAAGAGAACATTGCCCTTAAGCTGCAGAAAAGGAAGCAGCAGTGAGGAAGAAGAGGAAGATGATGAGACAGCTCTTCTTGCAAAGAAGTTCAAAAAATTTATGCAAAGAAGGAGACCCTTCCACAAGAAAAAGTATGGAACAAAAATGGAAGGAGAAAAAGAAAAAGAGAAAAGACCCCTTATATGTTATGAATGTAAGAAACCGGGGCACTTTAGATATGACTGTCCTCAATTGAAGAAAGCCTACAAAAAAAGAAGAAGGCTTATGTTGCAACATGGAGCGATAGCGAAGAATCCTCTTCCGAGGAAGAACAAAAGGAAGTTGCAAACATTTGCTTTATGGCAAAAGAAGATGATGAGGTAAGTACTGAAACTCATGATTTACATTTGATGAATTATTGATGCATTTAATGAATTAGTTAGTGATTTTAAAGTTTTGAAAAAGAAAAATAAATCTTTGAAAAATGATAATTTAAATCTTGTCAAAGAAAAAGATAAACTAACTCATGAAGTTGAAGAACTAAAATCTGAAAATAAGAATTTGTTAAAAGAAAAGAATCAATTTCTAATGAAAATGTTAGCTTAAAGAAAGAAGTTGATAAATATAAAAATATAGTTGATAAATTTACATATAGCTCTGAAAAACTTAATTTGCTATTGAGTAATCAAAGAGCTGTATTTGATAAAGCTGGATTAGGTTATAGGCCTAACAAGAAACAAAAGTTTATTAAAAATTTCTTTATAAAGAAACAAGATAAAAATGATGTTTCATGTTATTGCTGTAACAAGAAAGGACATAAAGCCTATGAATGCAATTTTAGAAAATTAATAAGAATTTAAGTGTTAAAGGAAAGAAAATATGGGTTCCAAAAGGAACAATCTTTATTGCTACTAACCATGAAGGACCCAAGAAAGCTTGGGTACCTAAACATAAGATTTGATCATCTTGCAGGAGTGTCTTGCGGCCAAAAGATCAAAACGAAAGTGGTATCTTGATAGCGGCTGCTCAAGGCACATGACGGGTGACAAGGATCAATTCATCACCCTTGAAGATAAAAGAGGAGGAGTTGTTACATTTGGAGACAATGGCAAAGGCCAAATTATGGGATTTGGTAAAATTCAAATAACTCCCTCCACTTTTATAGAAAATGTTTATATGTAGATGGTTTAAAGCATAATTTAATTAGTATTAGCCAATTGTGTGATAAAGGTTTCAAAGTTTCATTTGAAGCTTCTATCTGCACTGTTTCTAATCCCATTGACAATAGCATTATATTTACTGGAAAATAAATGGCAATGTATACTTAATTGATTTAGACAATTTGTCTACTAGTAATCATTGCTTAGTTGCTAATAATGCTAATGTGAATGAGATTGGATGGTATGGCATCGTAGATTAGGTCATGCAAGCACACACCTAATTTCAAAATTAATTAGAATGGATTTAGTTAAAGGACTTCCAAAGTTAGATTTTGAAAATAACAGAATTTGTGATGCATGTCAATTTGGAAAACAAACTAGAAACTCTTTCAAATCTAAAAATATTGTTTCCACTTCTAGGCCACTAGAGCTACTTCACATGGACCTTTTTGGACCTACTAGAACCACTAGTCTAGGAGGAAAGAAATATGGTCTTGTGATAGTAGATGATTATTCTAGATTCACTTGGGTATTATTTTTGCTCACAAGGATGAGACTTTCTTATATTTCTGAAATTCTTCAAGAAAGTCACTAATGAGAAAAACAACACCATAGTGTCTCTTAGAAGTGATCATGGCACAGAATTTAAAATCATTTATTTAAAATTTCTGCATTGAAATGGCATTCATCATAATTTTTCTGCACCTAGAACACCACAACAAAATGGAGTTGTAGAAAGAAAGAATAGAACTTTAGAAGACATGGCCCGTACCATGCTATGTGAAAGCAACTCCAAAATACTTTTGGGCGGAAGCTATAAACACGGCATGTTACATCTTAATAGAGCTTTAATTAGGCCAATTCTTAAGAAAACTCCTTATGAATTATGGAATAATAGGAAACCAAACATTAGTTATTTTCATGCATTTGGTTGTAAATGTTTCATTCATAATAATGGTAAAGATAATCTTGAAAAATTTGATGCAAAATCTGATGAAGGCATATTCTTAGGATATTCAACAACTAGTAAAGCCTATAGAGTATTTAACAAGAAAACTTAATTGTAGAAGAATCTATTCATGTAGTTTTTGATGAATCTTTAGCATCAAGTTCAGAAAAGATTGATGATGAGGAAGATACAAATTTGCTAGAAAGAGATATTGAAAAATTAAATATAGATGTATCTTCAGATCATGAACAAGAAGCTAAAGATGATGATTCTCCTAGGGTTGATGTTATTGATACTACTCATAATGATGTAGATCTTCCTAGAGATTGGAGATATGCCTATGGTCATCCAAAGGAATTGATTATAGGTGATCCATCTCAAGGAGTAAGAACTAGATCATCAATGAGAAATATCAATAATCATCTTGCATTTGTATCTCAAATTGAACCTAAAACTATTGAAGAAGCTGAAAAAGATAGTAATTGGATGTTAGCTATGCAAGAGAATTAAATCAATTTACTAGGAATAATGTATGGTCCTTAGTTGATAGACCTAAAGGTCATTCAGTTATAGGATCTAAATGGGTATTTAGAAATAAATTAGAAAAATGGCATAGTAATTAGAAATAAAGCTAGATTAGTTGCAAAAGGATATAATCAAGAAGAAGGAATTGATTTTGATGAAACTTTTGCACCTGTAGCTAGATTAGAAGCAATTAGATTATTACTTGCATTTGCATGTCATATGAATATCAATTTATTTCAAATGGATGTTAAAAGTGCATTTTTAAATGGTTTTATAAATGAAGAAGTTTTTGTAGAACAACCACCTGGTTTTGAAGATCATGAATTTCAAATCATGTTTTTAAATTACACAAAGCACTATATGGTTTAAAACAAGCACCTAGAGCTTGGTATGATAGGTTAAGTAAATTTCTAATTGAAAATGATTTTTCTAGAGGAAATTGATAAAACCCTATTTTTGAAAAGAAAAGATAAAGATTTATTAGTAGTACAAATATATGTAGATGATATTGTATTCGGTGCTACTAACAATCTTTTGTGTCAAGAATTTGCTAAGTTAATGCAGGGTGAATTCGAGATGAGCATGATGGGAGAACTCAATTTCTTCCTAGGACTTCAAATCAAACAAAGAAAGAGGGGATTTTCATCAACCAAACAAAGTACACAAAGGAAATTCTCAAGAAGTTTGGAATGGAATCAATCAAACCCCTTGGAACACCTATGAGTCCTTCATGCAAATTAGATAAAGATGAAGATGGTAAGAAAGTTGATCAAAAGCATTATAGAGGTATGATCGGATCTCTACTTTACTTAACTGCAAGTAGACCTGATATCATGTTTGCTGTTTGTCTATGTGCTAGATTTCAATCTGAACCTAAAGAATCTCATTTAATTGCTGTAAAAAGAATACTAAGATATCTAAGTGGAACTAAAAATGTAGGATTATGGTATTCTAGAGACTCAACACTAAATTTGATTGCTTATTCTGATTCTGACTATGCTGGATGTAAACTAGATAGAAAAGTACAAGTGGTGCATGTCAATTTTTAGGAAGTAACTTAATCTCTTGGTTTAGCAAAAAGCAAAATTCGGTTGCATTATCTACTGCTGAAGCTGAATATGTTGCAGCTGGAAGTTGCTGTGCTCAAATCCTTTGGATTAAGCGACAACTTGAAGATTATGGCATAACACTTGATAAAACTCCTATTAAATGTGATAATACTAAGTGCAATAAATTTAACTAAAAATCCTATACAACATTCAAGAACTAAACATATTGAAATTAGATATCACTTTATTAGAGAACATGTAGCTAATAATGACATTTGTCTTGATTATGTTTGTACTGAAGAACAATTAGCTGACATATTTACAAAACCCTTGAGTGAAGAAAGATTTTGTTATCTTAGAGGAGAATTAGGGATTTGTGACCCTTTGGAATGATTTTGAAACTCCTAAGGAATGATTATCTAGAATTCAATTAATTTCTTGAAATTTCTTCATGATTTTAAGGACAATTTATCTAGACATTTGAACAATTTGATTCATACATTCCAAAGATTTTATCCAAAATTTATTGATTTTATTTTGACAAGTTTCGGATGTTTGAAACTCTTTTTTTTCTGAAACTGTCAGTGGAGTCGACACCTCAATTTATGGAGTCGACACCTTCTGTGTCGCTCTCGGTCTGAGACCTTGGAGCCGACACCCGCTTAGTGGAGCCGACTCCAGTTCGAGCGCTGACTGTGTTAGCGACCTGGAGTCGACACCTCGACTTTGCGGGAGTCGACTCCAAGTGGTCCCAGGTTGACTTATTTAGGGCAGAGTCGACTCCTCGTTCATTTCAATCGACTCCTAACCCTCCAAACTCTCTCCAACTCTTCCCAAAACCCAAAATCTCTCAAATTAACTCTCCTTAGCACTCAATGGCACCAAACGTAGGGGATCAGTGTTGGTGGTGTGGTGACGACTGGGAAACGGTCAGTGAGGCATCCGGCGAGAAGCCTTCATCGAGCTCTTCGTCCTCCTCATCATCCACACCGAGCGCTGCTCCAAGCCCCTCCTCACCTCAAATCGACACTCTAGCAGAGTAATCACAATGGGCAGGAAGGTAGACTTTCATTCTTTGAGGAAGAAGGTTTCACCATTGGACGGCAGTTGGTAGAACTAGGTTGGGATAAGGTATGTTCCCTTGATTTACCTACTTATCCAGTCTTAGTCAAGGAGTTTTATTTCAATTTGAGTATGTCTCAGAACGAGACATTGTAATTATGGACAGTGTTTTGACTGGTCAGCAAATTAATTTGGCTGGTATGATGGTCTGGTATATGGCTGAAGCCGGAATAAGAAAAGATCTACTTTACCCTATGGTATGATATTGACTTTAGCATTTCAGAGTCAGGGTGTTGTTATTTCTGAAAATGAACCCAAAAGAATTTAAGACACAGATTACTATAGTTTAGCAACTGTGCATAGAATGGGATTTGTGAAAAAGGATGAAATTTGGGAAAGGAAAAGTTTCTTGGATGAAAGAGCTACTGATGTTGGAGCTACAGCACCTGGACCCTCTGTGAGACATATTTTGTCAGGACCTAGTAGCTCTGCACCTTCAGCAGCTCCTGCACCTGCTTCAAGTTCATTTATTCAAGCTTCTACCAGTTTTTTCTGATACTCAAATGGAACAATTGAAATCCTTACTTTTGAATTATAAAGAAGAGATGAAATGAGTTAGATAGCAAATTTATGAACTTGAAAGAGACTCTCTATTCTTTGGATGAAAGGGTGAGCAAGATTGAGTCCACCCTTGGATCTTCTTCAGAAGCATTAAAGAATGATCTCAAGAACATTTTTGAAGAACTCAAAGAGATTGGAGGAGATTCTGAGACCTATTCCAAATGCAATGCAGAGCTTCAAGACAAAATTGTTACTGCATGTGCATTCGTTGATAGAAGACTAAAGGAATTCATCAGAACTCAAAGTGAAGGAATGGGAAAAATTATAGAAGAATTGCAAAGGCTTTTTAGAAATCATTAAATACTGATTTTGATACTTTTGATATAATTTCTTTTGATGTTATGAATTTCTTTTGATGTTATGAAATATCTTTTGATGAAATGAAGTTACTTTTAATGTAATGAAGTTTCTTTTGATATAATGAAGTTTCTTTTGATGAAATATCTTTTGATGAAATGAAGTTACTTTTAATGTAATGTTTGATGAATGAAGTTCTTTTTGATATATTTTACTTTTTATCAAATGTAATGTTGTATTTTGGATGATGAAATGAAATGAATGAATTACTTGTATTTTACAATGCAATTTGATTGTTCTTTTGAGAAAGATTAATTGAATTTGAATCTTTCTAAAACCTTTTTGTTGATTACAAAAAAGGGGAGAGAAGATTGTATATGCATTGGAACAAATAAGCTTAATTAACTGGTATCAAGTAGTTTCAATGAGATAAGTTTAATGAGTATTAAGGTTCAATAAGTATCAGGCTTTAAATGACCTTAATTTGATAAGCTCATTAAGTCTTAATAAAAGGGGGAGAAGATGTTAAATTGAGTATCATAGGGGGAGCTACCTCATTCAGGGGAGCTTAACTATGAAAATTTAAAATTGAGAAATTTGATTTGCAACTCTTATTGTTTAATCATGCATATACTCTATGTTTTTGTCATCATCAAAAAGGGGGAGATTGTTGACCCAATTATTGATTTTGATGATTAACAAAAGACATGAGTATATTCACTATGTTTCTAACAAATTTAATAAGTGTTTCAGGATTAAAAATGTTTAATCAATCAAAGGTGTAAGGAAATAAGTTTTGAATCAAAATTAAAAGAAAATATGTAAGTTCAGAACTTAGAGTCGACACCCAAACAGTCAGGAGCCAACCCCAGGGAGTATCAGAACCTTTCTACATTTTCGGCATGGTCCGGAGTCGACACTTAGAGTTTCAGAGCCGACTCCAACCTGAGATACAGAGAAGTGGTTTCTGCATCAGTTTTCGGAGCCGACACCTAGAGTTTGGGAGCCGACACCTAAAAGTTGCAGAGCCGACACCTACAGTTCTGGAGCCGACTCTAACCTGAGAACAGAGAGCATGTTTTTTGGACAAAGTTAGAGTCGACACCTTTGAATTCCGGAGCCGACTCCCGAAAGCGCCGAGTCGACACTTAACTTTTTTGGAGCCGACTCCTCAATGAACTTCTTATTACTATTTTTGGACACTCGATTTGGAGCCGACACCTGAAAAGTTGGAGCCGACTCCAACCTGTCAGGAACGATTTTTCAAATGTCAGAACGGACTCCAACGGTAATATTTTTCCACCTAATCTCTAACGGCTATTTTTCTTTGTGTGTAGAAGCAATCCAACTACTCTACAACGGCTATTTTTTTCACCTAATCCTGGATTAAGGGATCTATAAAAAGGGGAACCGTCCGTTTGAAAAGAGAGAGAAGAAGAGACTGAAAAATTAAAAAATCTTGTGAAGAAAGAGAGAGAAATCAAAGAAAAAAAACTCAGAGCTCACATTAACCAATCCTAGAGAGTAAAAAGAGAAATCCAAAGTATTCAAGTTCAAAATCGGAGGATTTTCCAAGTGAAGAAACAGAAAGCAAAAGCCCTATTTTTTCTCAACTTCTCAACTGTAATTTTTGTGAAGAATCTGAGCTGAGGCCTGATTCAACCTTTCAAAGGAGAAGAGGAAAAGAAGAAAAGCTCAAATCAAATTCGCTTCAAACAGCTTTTCTTACCCTTGTTCATTTAATTGCATATTTGCTCACTTAAGGAGCTTTTAAACTTTATTTTCAAATTGTTGTTTACTAATTCAATTAGGGGATTGAATTAGTGGAGGTAGTATATGTTAAAAAACATATTGATTTCTTCATGCTTGCAACTAGGAATATATTAGTATACATACATATATATATGTATGTATATTAAAAAAATATATGTGGTGTATGCGAGGCAGATTATATTAAAAAAATATCTTAAAATAAAAATAAGTCAAGAATCAGGCCTGGGAGGCGGTTTACACCACTGTCCTAAAGGAGAACTGGTTCCCCTTCTCGTGCGAAGAAAATAGAACTTCAACTCTCCTCCAAGGTACAACCCGGAAGCCATATTCCTACATCCGTCGGCGGCACGATCTCAATGGACGCGATCAGCGATCTCCAACACAATCTTCGAAGAAACAAAAAATAATGAAATGTAGAATTGTTGTTGTTGTCTCTAAATTTTCATCCTTTGAAACCTATTTATAGATTTTTTTTAAAAAAAATGGTCAGATGTTTTTTTTTTTAAATGGCTAGGCAATTTATTTTTTAAAACAGTCGAACGTTCGGTCGTTTGGTTTTCAAACGGCCGAACGTTTGGTTTTTTTTTTTAAACATCGTTGGCGTTTGGAAAAATGGCTGAACGTTAACAATCCCCACAAAAAAAATAAAAATAAAAATAAAAGAATAATAACCAAATAAATTAAATTCAATAAGCAATTTTAAAACTTTAAAATTTACTGTGCTTAGTGCAAGTACCTTCTAGGTTTGAACTTGCATTTAGTATAAAATACACATAGTATGAAGATGAGCTGATCATAATGCAGGTTAGCGCTATCTAGGCCATGCGCTTGCCTTGATTTTCATGAGAATTACTAGGGATTCACTTCGGTCCCTTAGTCGCGCCTCACGGCTACTCTCACTAAGGTAAATCCTCCAAGGGTATGTGCAACGGAATCAACCTCGCTGAATCTACAGCCTTGGATCTATTAAGAGCTATGCTCAATAAGGTAGATCCTCCAAGGGTACATGACCTCGCTGAATTTACAGCCTTGGATCTATTAAGAGCTATGCTCAACCTAACTATCACAATAAAGCACCACACCATAAGGATGGATGGAGACAGACTCCGAAACGGTGCTTCCAGATATCACCTCAGAGATCATTTCCCTTTGAACCTTAACCATGGGGTTGCCATGACGGTAGGGGTCCACTCTGGTGACTAATATATGGGCTTAAGCCCCATCCCCTCGATGTCTCAAATACCATAGCCTTCGAAAGGCCTTTGGTTAAAAGATCTGCCAAATTATGTTTAGATCTTACAAACTGCAGTGATATTGATTCTTTCATTTTATTTCTTATAGATTTATACCTGATCAGGATATGATTATTCATCTTTTTATTTATTATCTATTGATTTAACAGATCAATCAGAGCTCTACAATCACAATTTAAACAAATTCGAGAAATATTTGATGAAAGAATATCTATATCATTTATTAAGTCTTTCAGCCATTGTGCTTCAGTGCAAGTAGTGTCAAGAGCTGTTAGCTCAGACTCTAGAGTACTTCTAGTGATTATAGTTTGTTTACATGAGCCCCAAGATACTGCAGCTCCTCCTAATAGGAAGAGATACCCAGTGGTGGACTTAACATCGAATTTATCTGTTACCCAATTAGCATCACTATACCCCTCAATCACTTCAGGATAACCAGAATACACTACAGAATAATTTATGGTTCCCTTAAGATATCTAAAAATTCTTTCTAGGGCTTTCCAATGTTCTTCACTAGGATTGCTAGTATACCTACTCAATCTGCCTACTGCATAAGCTATGTCTGGACGAGTTCTATTTGAAATATATAATAGGGATCCTATTCTTTGAGAATATCCTAATTGATTAATAGGTTCTCCTAAATTTTTAGTTAAATGAGAGTTATGATCATAGGGGGTAGAAATAGGATTTAAATCATAATATTCAAACTTTTGAAGCATTTTCTTTATTGAGTGTGCCAGACTTATTGCTATTCCATTATCTACTCTGTTAAGTTTCATTCCTAGAATTACATCAGCTTCTCCTAGGTCTTTCATATCAAACTTATTTGATAAGTAGCTTTTAGTTTCTTGAATTAATTTTAATGATGTTCCTAGGAGTAATATATCATCTACATATAAGCATAGTATTATAAAATCAGTATCTTGTCTTTTATAATATACACATTTATCATATTCATTTATTTTAAAGTTATTTTTCAAAATGATTTCATCAAACTTAATGTGCCACTGTCTAGGAGCTTGTTTTAAACCATAAAGAGATTTGATTAATTTATATACTTTATTTCTTGTCCTTTACTTCAAATCCTTGAGGTTGATTATGTAAATTTCTTCTTCCAATTCTCCATTTAAAAATGCAGTTTTTACGTCCATTTGATGAATTATTAATTTATGAATTGAGGCTAAGGCAATTAGAGTTCTCAGGTTGTTATTCTTGCTACAGGAGCATAAGTATCAAAATAATCTATGTCCTTCTTTTGATTAAATCCCTTTACTACTAACCTAGCTTTATATCTTTCTATTGATCCATCTGGTCTTAATTTTCTTTTAAAAATCCATTTTGTTCCTATAGGTTTGTTTCCAGGAGGTAAATCAGTTAAAATCCAAGTTTTATTTTCTATGATTGATTTAATTTCACTATCTATAGCTTCCTTCCAAT
This sequence comes from Calamus simplicifolius, assembly GCA_900491605.1. Taxonomy (NCBI): domain Eukaryota; kingdom Viridiplantae; phylum Streptophyta; class Magnoliopsida; order Arecales; family Arecaceae; genus Calamus; species Calamus simplicifolius. The sequence goes on from UESW01004517.1 coordinate 132,412, forward strand.
ATGATGATTCTGATGATGTCATTGCCTCATCGTATGTGGAAGGATCACCTTCTATTAAGAATGTAAAAAAATCTTCACCAAAATCTTTTTTAATTCTTTTCCTTTTGCTTCTTCTTAATTTGGTTCAGTTTCTAGTTCTGGTTCTATGGCTTTAGAGGATGATGGTTCAAATTCCAGGGGTCTAGAGATTTTAGTCTTGAATGGAATTATATCTTCAAAGAAGGAGGCATCTCTAGCTTCTAAGATTGTATTATCAGATATGTCATTAATCTCTGATTTTATTACTAAAAATCTGTAGGCATTGCTATTTTGGGCATAGCCTATAAATACAGCATCTAAGGTTTTGGATCCTAGTTTTCTCTTTTTGGGTTCAGGAATATTAACCTTAGCTAGACACCCCCACACTTTGAGAAAGTCTAGGTTAGGTGTTCTTCCTTTCCAAAGTTCATAGGGAGTCTTACCACTATTCTTAGTAGGTATTCTATTTAGGATGAAACAAGAAGATAGAAGAGCTTCCCCCCACAAGTTCTCAGGTAAGCCAGAACTAATGAGCATAGAATTTACCATATCCATAAGGGTACGTTCTTACGCTCAGCTACACCGTTGGACTGTGGAGAGTAAGGAGCAGTCAGTTGATGAATTATCCCATGTTCTTGACAGAATTGAGAAAATTCATTCGAGGTATACTCCCCTCCTCTATCAGATCTAAGAATTTTAATTTTCCTTTCTTGTTGATTTTCTACCTCACTCTTATAAATTTTAAATTTATTGAAGGTTTCATCTTTAGATTTAATTAGATAACAATAACAATATCTAGAAAAATCATCTATGAAGGTCACTAAGTACCTATTGCCACCACGAGTTGCAGTCTTAGTTGAGTCACAAACATCACTATGTATTAACTCCAAAATTGACGAATTTCTTTTAACTGATTTGAATGGCTTTCTTGGTTGTTTAGATTCAGCACATATTTCACATTTAGACATATCTAGATTTAATTTAGGAATTAGTTTTAAATTCATCATGTGTTCGACCTTTCTTAGGTGCACATGACCCAACCTGGCATGCCACAGATTTTGATTAGACTTATTCACAAGATAGGTTTGATTCTCAGCTTTGTTAATAAAAGGATTTATTACATTCAATTTAAATAAGCCTTCACTTACATATCCTTTTCCTATGAAGGCATTATTCTTAGTTATTACAACTTTATTACAATCAAGAACAATTTTGTATCCTCTCTGAACTAGCTGAGATCCGCTGACAAGGTTCTTCCTAAGATCAGGAACATAAAGCACATCCGTCAAGGTGAGAACTTTTCCTGATGACATTTTTAGGTTCACTCGACCTTGTCCCTCGACCCTGGCGGCTGTGTTGTTCCCTAGAGTCACACTTCCTCCACTTGAGTCCTGAAAAGTAGTGAACCAGGAGCGATCATCACAAATATTAACATTAGCTCCTGAATCCAACCACCAGTCAAGGTTGGAATAAGTAAGATTTAATTCAGGGTTCAAGTTTACTAACCTAAGGATGGAATCATCTTGACCTTCAACTACGTGAGCTTGGGGTCTGGAGGAAACAGAAGGTTTGTGAAAGGGCTCCCTTTTCCGATAAAAGCAGTCTCTCGCTAGATGATTTGTCCTCCACACACGAAACAAATCTTTTACTTGGACCTTGGGTTGGCTGGCTAGGTCTAGTATTGTGGGTTTTAAAGGTTTCACCCTTGGGTTTGAACTTGTTTGGTTTAGGATGGTAGGGTTGGTTTGATTGTTTTTGGAGGTTCGATCGAAATTTAGGTTTTGACCTTCGTTTAGAATTGTTGTTGGTCTGGTGTTGTTCGGTTAGATTGGCTTGGACACTTGGAGTTTTATTTTGAAGGGTTTTAGACCTATGTTGGTCTTCTATCCTGATTGAGTTTAGAAGTTGAGCCAAGGTTAGCTCTCCTTGTTTTTGAAGCTGACTTTTGACAAAGCCATTCCAAGAAGGAGGCATTTTATCTAGTAGGCTGAAAACTTTAAAACCTTCAGAGAATTTGCCTTCATTGACCTGAAGTTTCCTAAGGTATTCTTGAAATTTATGAATTTGGTCATTGATAGGCATGTCATCTACCATATTGAATCTAAGGAATGATGCGGTATTGAATCATTCTATTCCAGCATCATCAAGTCCATATTCAGATAGGGCACTAAGGATTCTACCTTTACATAGATAATCCTCTTCAGGGGTAGTGGTTGACATTGTGCTAGAGGAACTGGTAGATGATTTGTCAACCACTGACCAAAGACCTAAGGTAGTTAGCCAAAACTTCATTTGGCTTTGCCACCTCCTAAAATGGGATCCATCAAATTTTTTCGGTCTAAGACTAACGATGTCATCCCTAAGGGTTGCCATATAGTCCAAGCTAGATTCAGAGAGGAAGATCTGAAAAATGAAATAATTTTGTTACAAAATTGTTTGAAATAATTCAAACATTTTTTTTCTTTTTTTTTTTTTCACAACAAGAGAACAAGATATTTTGCTACAAGTAAAAGAAAATTAAATATATATTAAATATGCAATGCAAATAAATTATAATTAATTTGCACCAGTTCTCCTTTAGATTGTTAAAAATTATTGATTTCTTCATGCTTGCAACTAGGAATATATTATATATATATATATATATATATATATATATATATATATGTATAAAAAAAAATATCTGTGGTGTGCGAGGCAGATTATATTAAAAAATATCTTAAAATAAAAATAAGTCAAGAATCAGGCCTGGAGGCGGTTTACACCACTGCCTAAAGGAGAACTGGTTCCCCTTCTCGTGCGAAAAAAATAGAACCTCAACTCTCCTCCAAGGTACAACCCGAAAGCCAGATTCCTACATCCGTCGGCGGCACGATCTCAATGGACGCGATCAGCGATCTCCAACACAATCTTCGAAGAAACAAAAAATAATGAAATGTAGAATTGTTGTTGTTGTCTCTAATTTTCATCCTTTGAAACATATTTATAGATTTTTTAAAAAAATGGTCAGACGTTTTTTTTTAAATGGCTAGGCAATTTATTTTTAAAAAGCCAAACCAAACGGCCGAACGTTTGGGTTTTTTTTAAACATCGTTGGCATTTGGAAAAACGGCCGAACATTAACAGTATACCTCGGGACAAGCTAAGGTTAGCTTGTGTTGGGTTTTGTGCTGTGAGCCCAAAAAACCGGCTGGGTTCGTTGTAACCCCGGAAAATAACAAGTTTGAGTTGTGAGCTTGTAAAACAACTCGACTGTAATCAAGTGAATTATAGTGTGGACCCAAGTAAAGCTTTGGAATGGAAGTAGGTTTGGATACACCGAACCACTATAAAATCTTTGTGTTTGCCGTGCTTTGTCTCTCTCTATCTCATTTATTTGTACTTAGCATTTATCTATTCATTGCTCTCAACCACTTTCAAATCAGGCACATAGCTTTAAAGTGTTAATTTTTTTAAAAAGAACCCAATCATCCTCCTCCTCTTGGGTTGCCATCTGGGCCAACATCACGGCTATTATTCTGATAACTGACTTAAGCATCGGAGGGTTCTCATCGGAATATCTAATCCCTAGGACTTTTTGCAGGTTCCGTCTTGGAGAGAAGCCTCATCCACAACTCACAACGCCCTCACGGTGTTTGCACAAGGTGATCAGGCATCATCAACTTCCATCTGAATAAGAAGCTGAATTGTGCACAGTAAAAAATGCCAAGCCATATATTAAGATACCTTATTAGTTTGCATATAGACATGATAATGTATGTATTTTTCTCACGGATAGTTAGATTATTTAATTTCTTATAAGAAAATTCAAAATAAAGGCCGTTGAATTTTATCATTATCAGCGATATGCATAAAGTAAAGAACTGAAGCAACAAGGGATAAGCATATTGACAAATCCAAAGTGGGATGGATAAACCAAAAGAAAAAATCACCAACAACAACCATACATAATTTTGTGATTGCAAAATGCACCTCAATGACAGTTATTGTTACAAAATATTTTAATAAATTGCTCAATAAAAGTAATTGCTTAAAACTTTTTGTAACATTTCAAGTTCACCTATTGATCCAATTAACTCATTAACGGACCAAAATTACATGATCCTTAAAAACTTGATTGAAATTTAAGTAGAAACAAGTGAACTTGAGTTATAAGTACTTTCTTTCCCATCTAATATAGTACTGCTTTTGAAATATTATAATTTTTTTTTTATAATATGATATTTTTATCGCATGCCACAAGCTAGTCAAAATTTATTTTGAATCAGATAGAATGTACCTCAAACTGAATCATTATGCAAAGAGGTGCTATAAGGATAGCTTCATACCATAACGAGACTTTACCACCATTCTATGCATAGTCCTTTTCTTATGCTCATCAACTTTCATAACTTGAATTGGCAAATACCATAGTAATGCCTCAAGACCACTTACTGACCTAATTAACTCATTAATAAATTGAGACCATATGGCCCTAAAAATTCAAGTAAAAATTAATTAAGAGTAGGTAAACTTGAGTTATGAGTACGTTCTTTTCTTAAACGATATGGGATTATTCTTGGGTATTACACTTCTTAAATATATTATTCAAGGAATAATATTGCATGGCATCTAAGTTTTATTATTGGATTGGCTCTATATTAAACAAAACTCATGAAGCCCTAAATCATTATAATTTAAATAGGTATTAACAATATAATTACCATAACATTTACTACTTTGTGCCACTATACTTTTTTATTTTTTTCTCTGTATTTTAGCTCAAATGCTTATAATTATTAAGAAATTTTATAAAATAAGTGGCATTTTGTTATAAATGCAACTATCATATTCATACTTCACGGCATTATTTTAGTTGTATTTTAGAAAATGCTAAGAAATGATACTTTATTCATATTTATGATAAATTATCGAAAACTATAGAATCTATGATATTATTTTAGTAGCTTTCTCAAACAATATTGAAAAATAACTTTATTTATAAATTTCAGAAATCATGGATACCATGATATGAATTTAGAAAAAAAATTTCAAAAATATTAAAAATAATATTTTATCCAATATTTATGATAATTATTTTGTATTGGTTTATAAGTTATCTTATTTTCGATCGAGTTAGCCAACCTTCTCAATTATTGATTCAAAAAGAGTTACATTAAATATCACTTTTACTCTTTAATTTCAGCACAAATAAAATTACTTTTAAATAACTTGTAAGTGAAAATTACGTATAATATAGGATTTTGTTAAAATTATTGATATTTTCAAATATTTAAAATAAAATGGTTTCAACAATACCATAAATAATAACATTTATTTATTTATTTTCATTTTTAAGGTAGAAAAAAGGTTTATTTTAATCAAAAATAATTATTGAAATATGAATAATCAAATAATGAGTATATTTAGTAAAACAAATAAGATTAAATATAATAAAATTTATTGTTTTATAAGATTTCATGGTGCTATGGTAGTAGAATGGACTTAGTTAAATAAGAAGATAAAAGTTTGATTCATATTATTTATAAAATTAAAATAAATATAAATAAAATTTGATGATACCATATAGTGGAGCAGTTTGTCCTAAATAAAAGGGCATGGCTCAATCCCCATAAGAAACGTAATGATGTATTTACTTTTTATTTTATTTTTTACTTTTTCACATGATGCTTATACTATCATCATTTGTTAAAAACGCCTAACTAATTGCCAACATCATCATAATGCAGTGCATTAAAAAAAAAACTATAAAAGGATCATTAAGAGTATTTGCTATAATTTTTTAAAGTTATTGGCATACTTATAAGTACTGCTAATAGCTCTTTTGTTATAGTGAATTCTTATATGTCTATGTTATATGAAATAAATCAATTTGCCAATGATTGGGTATAGCCTATTGCTTCAAGTATTGGTGAAAAATCAATAATAGCCACAATCTACACTAGTTATAAGAAACGATGAGCATGGTGCTGTCATATATTAGTTTACATGTCTAAAATTTCAAGTTATAGGGAACATTTACTCATATCTAAATATAGTCCATCACGAAGAGTATGACCACAATTCATACAAGTTATACAGTTGCAATGGTGATCAACGGTGCAACCGAACATTATGATACATATTTAAAAATTTCAAAGGATCATATTCTCCACGCATGCATGCATATGTATGCGGATACGTAGTGTGCACGAGCATTCATGCAGGCATGGTTATATATAATATATCTTAGAGTCTTGGATACCTGAGTTGATGGAGACAGCAGCAAAACTTAACGTGGAACAGTGGATCGAATATCAAATAAAATAATGGCAAAAGGAGCTACCATCGTTCCTTTTCTCCATGCCACACGTAGCCTTGCTCACACAGAGGAAAGATGTAGAGATAAATCATTGTACAAGAGCCGAGCTTGCTTCTTCTATTTTTATCTTTTACCACTGTTCTAGGATGGTGCCACCTTGATAGTGTAAAAGCTTGACCTAGCATCTCAGTAGTCAATAATCTTTCACTTATCCACTCAGAGAATAGAATTATCGATCTCATTTATACCTTTTTCTTCGTACAAATAGTCATCTCAGATGATGCTAGGTCAGCAGTCAATAATCTTTCACTTATCCATACAAAGAATAGAATTATCGATCTTATTAACACCTTTTTCTTCATACAAACAGTGAACAATGTAAGGGCTACATTAAGTCGCCATTTAACTAACATAACGCATCACTAAATCAATTTTACCTATGTCCTAGATGATTCAGTCACATCAGATCAAGTACTCTTAACCCCTCAAAAGACTTATTTTTGAATAGTACCCTAAATCACTAAATCAAATGTCTTTGTCCATGATGATATGCAACTTATTAAACTAATCGCCCTGATATGGATCATAAATTTAGGATGTATTACGGCATGATTTTTCCTAAATACTCATATTAGTTCGTCTGTGTTCAACTAACTTCTTAGTAATGTCCCATGGCTACATCTATTATGACCTTAAATAATAAAGCTAAAGAAATAACTTTGAACTCCAATTTCATGATATGATTTTAAGATGAAGGGCACATCACAGTTTTAAGGCTCACACAGTGACAAAGAGAAAATTTATCATATCATTTCCTAAGTGGTTGACTTTAGCACATGTAACACATAGCACATGCTATGATGAAGCTTCATTTAATAGGTTATGTCAATCTCAAATGCCATACGAATTGGAGTTTAGGCATCACATACATATCTAATTTGAGCACTTACACGTATATTCACATTCGGCTTCTATAGGCTCAATACGAATATGTGAACCTAATAGACATTCTGTACCTAACTCTTTTGAGTCGTATTTTAGTTCTAATCGAGCGACATTTTTGTAACTTATGCAACTTTTATATTGTACAATATATATACTTTTTATATCCTAACAACTCATGTATCTTTCCATAATATTGCAATCCAAACAATAATTATGGTTATTTTATCTCATCTTGCTTACTACAAAAGTATTAAGGCAATCACTGTGTGAGTAGACTTATTTGAGTTTTTGATATTTATATACTCATGTGCCTTATACCTTTATATTTATGAAACACATCATAAAAGGCAATACAATAAATGCTTTATTTCAATAAAGTCCAAAGTACAACTCTTGCTAGTCAAACACTATAATGAATCAAACTCCTCACGTTGGTTTGGAATGCATCTCTAGTTATCGGCTTAGTTAATGGATCAATCATCATCCTATTAGTAGAGATGTATTTAAGGGTGACTTCTCTTTGTTTAACTATGTCTCGAATATAGTAATACCCTACATCAATGTGCTTTGTTTTACTATAATATTTTAGATTCTTAGCATACTATAATGTTGCCATGCTATTAGAACATATCCGAATGGCCTCATAAGCACCTGTTGAAACTTTGAGTAGTCTCAAGAATTTTCTCAAGCACATTTCCACCTAATAGTTATCAAAAAAGCAATATATTCAGCTTCCATCATGGACAGAGCAATGCAGCTCTATTTCTTGCCGCATCAAGAGACAACTCTCCCTCCTAAAATGATCATATATCTTGAGGTGAATTTTTATTCATCTTTATCACCAGCCCAATTCGTATTGCAGAAGTCTTTCAATCTCAAGTTCCCTCATTGATAATATAGGACGAGATTGATAGTACCAGAAAGATAATGGAAGATTCTCTTAATTACTTCCTAATGAGTGGGTTCTGGATTGCTTTACTGTTGACTAACTAAGTCAACTGCAAAATAAATGTCAAAGCAAGTACACATCACAGTATACATCAAGCTTTTCATAGCATTAGCATAGGGAACCTTCCTTATTGTTTATTTTTCCTCATCTGTCTTAGAGCATTAATTGAGGTTTAAAGTACAACCCTTCTCAATTGGGATATCAATAGGTTTCGAATAGTGCATTTGAAATTGTTTCAAAATTTTCTTTAAGTTCTTCAAATAAACCAAAAAATCTTTTAGAATGATTTATTAAGAATCTCACTCCAAACACATAATTTTCTTGGTCTATATCCTTCATTTCGACATAGGATACCACTTTTTAGTAGCATTGGTTAACTGCGTGCTATTTTTAGCTAAAAGGATATCATCCATATATGGTAACAAAATCAAAATTCTACCTTTTGATATCTTTATATATATATATATATAATGGTCTTCCTCAATTATGTTTAAGCCAAATAATGTAATGAATTCATAAAATTTGAAGCACCCTTGCTTAAATGATTGTTTAAGGCCATTTATAAATCGTATAAGATATCACACCTTGCTTTCTTATCCTTTAATTTCAAAGCCAATAGGTTGACTCATATAAATTTCTTCATCTAGCCCTCTATTAAGGAATATTATATTAACATCTATTTCATATAGCTTCAATCTAAATGGGCTACAATAACTAAGATTATATAAATAGAGGCAAACCTTACTAGAGGAGAGAATGCCTTTTTATAGTTTACACCCTTCATTTGAATATAGCCCTTTGACACAAGTCGATCCTTATACTTCTCAATTAATCGATCTACCTTGAATTTATCTTAATCCAATTATCATAAACTTCTCGATCACGATGGTGCTAAGCAGAATTGCCTTCTTCAAGCGGGGTTATAGTAAAGGTAAGGATTTTTAAGACTACTAACTCATTAAGTAAGTATTGAATCTATGCGACATGTTATAAATCTATCCGTCTAGCTTTTCACCTCTATTAAGATTAGCTACAATTGTCTTGAAGACCATCACTACATTTATTCATTCAAGACTTAGACATTAGGCATGTATCACAATGCATATCATCATTTGAAAAAAATTAATTAGATTTTGGATACTCTTTCATATAAAATGTAATAAAAAATTTTACTAAGTTCACAATCATACATATACATATCATCATTTGAAAAAATTAATTAGATCTTGAATATGCTTTCTTATAAAATAGAATAAAAAATATTACTAAGTTCATAATCATCATCTACTAAAAAAATAGAATGCATAATTACTTTTTATTTTAGAGAACTTATCATGAATTCTACAAAAATTATGCAAGTTGGAACAAATTCACATGCAATTCAAGTTACGATTACATCAATACGAGCATATCATATATATGATTCAAAAGATTATTAATATGAGTAACAAACAAAACATGCCTCACAATAAATATGGCATAGCATTTTTTATGTGCACAATCTTTGAATTATATAGGCCAATTTTTTTATTTTGCATAAAAAATTTCACAAAAAAATTGATATAAATATTATCTATGCACTAGACATAATAATTATGCCTCAGTCAGAAATTTTTATAATGAATTTTTTAGAACTTTTCTTTTCGTTGTAATTTTTATGATTTTTTTTATTTATTTTTTTTGAATTTTAAAAAATAAAAATCACATAAAAAATCTTTCTCTATAAGATCAGAAAAAAATTTGGGCTAATGATTAACTCAGGCACCCTATTATTACAAAAAATAGTTGAATAATAACATCAAGTAGTAGAATTAACAATAGATCTCTAGGGCCTCATAAAATTACACACAAGTCCTAATTAAAACCCAAAATGCCACTTAAGGTAGCGCTATGTGGTAGCCACATAGACGGCCAAATGTATGCCTAATGAGCCACATCATTAGGACCCACCACCGTATGGCAGTCCATGTCAGCAAGGCCACAGCCATATAAACAATCATCTCATCAGTTGATGTGGCGCCACATTATCTGACACATAAATGCCACATAAGCACCATGCCACAACCATGTCATCAGCCACGTTCACAGCATCAAGCAGCGGCTCACTTTCCAACAGTTGGTTACATGGCACATTGGGATGCCCAATATAGCCGGTTGGGCATGGTGTAGTGCTATCAAGGCCCAGATTGGTTTAATTTGTATTGAGCTAAGTGTAGGTCCAAGAGTTGAAATTAAATCAAGTCACGGATGTACATGGGCTTGGAGATTAGTTTAATCTCACTGGATTAGTCCATGGGAGTTTTTGTAAAGTCTAGACCAATCATACTCTATCATGGATTTAAACTCTAGTCTCTAAAGTTTATGAATATATGAAATAGATTATTTCTCCTAAGATTATCCTCTCTCATCTCTCTCTTCTCCCTCCTCTTATTATTTTTTTATTCTCAGCCGACGTTGAAGACGTGGAAGAGACCTTGCTTGAAGATGTGAAGTGGCCTTGTGTGAAGACGTGAAGTGGCCTGGAGGAAGTTTTGATCAACGCATAAAAAGAGGCTGCTGTGTTTTGAACAAGCAACAAAGGAAGCAAGGAAGAGGTAACTAATCACTACAACAATTTGATTGGTGACAACAAGAAAGAAAAGGCCAAGGATCTTATCCAGGGGATTTCTATTACTGTTCTCTAAACCCCAACAGTTGGTATTAGAGCCTAGTTCAAGAAGGAGTAATTTGGAGATCTTATAGGAGTTGAAACAATTTCAACAAGGCCTATCAAAGTACTTCTTAATTTTCTAAAATTTATTTTTATGCTATTTTTGTTGAGATCTGGCCATGGGTAGTAGCATAAAAATATATTTAAGAAATTTGATGAAAAGGCAAGTTTCTCTATACGAAAAGTCTGAGTAGAGGACCTCCTTGTGTAGCAGGGTTTAGATCTAGCTTTGAAGGAAAGGCCAGATGAGATGACAGACAAACAGTGGATGTCGTTGAAGAAGAAAGCATATATAGCGATCAGAGAATATTTGGCAAATTCAGCCCTTTATTCAGTGCTGGAGGAGAAGACCCCAAAGGAACTTTGGTCGAAGTTGTAAGCCCTCTATATGGGAAAGAATATGTGCAATAAGTTGATGTTGAATAAGCGCCTCTACAACCTTCGGATGACAGAAGATGGAGATGTGCTGGGCCACATCCAGGTATTCGACCAGATTAGCAAAGAATTACTGAATGTCAGGGTCAAGATGGAGAAGGAAGATAAGGCACTTTTGCTATTGTGTTCTCTGTCCACATCACATGACTCATTGGTCACGATGCTACTCTACGGAAAGAAGACATTATTCTATGAAGATATTGTCTCAATGCTTCAAACGAATGAGCGGAGGAAGAAGATGACCAAGGAAGCTATTCCCCAAGAGGGTTTATCAGTTGGAAAAGGGTCAGGCAGAGGCAGGAATAGGAGCAGGCCTAGGGGACGATTAAAGTCCAAGGAGGCTTAAGTGCTACAAGTGTGTGAGGTAGGACATTTCAAGAGGGATTATCCTAAGAGAAAAAATCAAAAGAAAGGAAAGGAAGAATCTGAATCTATGAGTATAGTTACATGCCAGGAGGTAGAGGATGATCTCTTGATGGTATCAGATAGTCACAGGCATAGTATAGAGATGTGGACCTTGGATTCAGCTTGTTCTCATCATTACACTCCCAATCGGTCGTGGTTCAGCACTTACACAGAGGTCGATAAGGGGTGTGACTCTTGGAGATGATTACCCTTGAAGGTGGCATAGATTGGCATAGTGAGGGTGAGAATGTTTGATGGCATGGTCTGCACTCTTACCAGCATGAAGCATATCCTAAAACTTAAAAAAAATTGGTATCACTAGGGTACATAGAGTGGACTGAATACAGCTTCAGCAGTCATGCTAAGAGTAGAGTTCTGAACATCTCCAATGAAGCTAAGATGTTGATGAAAGGAAGAAGGCTGGAGAATAACTTATATAGGTTGGAGGGCTCTGTAGTGACTGTGAAATATAAGGCAGCAGCTATAGAACAGGATCTTCAGGATGTGTACAGGATATGACATTTTTGCCTAGACCATATGAAAGATAGGGGAATAAACACTACAATAAAATATCATTTTAACGATCCTTTTTTTGCCGATGCTAGAGATAAGCGTCAGAAACAACTACCGATGCTTTATGAAAGCATGACAAAAGAAATATTTTAACGACGCTTTTAAGCGTCGGGATTTATCACCCAGTTCTTTTGGGGTCCCACCGCCCAGATTTCTTCCCCCATCTTCTTCTCCTCCTAGAACTTCTCCCATCTTCCTCCCGCCTCCCCCCAATCTTCCTTCTGCCCACCGCCTTCAATCTTCTTCCCACAGCCTCTGCCCATATCCTCTCCCCACCCCCCCCCCCCCCCCCCCCACAATCTCCCGCCTCCAGATCTTTTTCTTTATTATTCTTCGTTCTCACTTATAAATTTTGAATTCCGTCTCTTATTTATCTCTACATTTTCTTGATTTTTTTTCTAATAATTTGGTCGCTAATTCGATAGGTGAATCGGAGATGGTGACGAAATTGCCACGTTCCTTCCGGAGATGCCCTCCTCGGATGCAAGCGACCGCCGCTGGGAGAGAAAGCGAGCCTCCGAAGCCAAATTTCTCAAACAAAAACAAAGATGAAACCCGCCTTCCAGGCAAGCCACGTACCTCTCTTCCCATTCTACTCCTAATTCTGCGGATAGCCTATACCCGTGCCCCAACCAGTCCACCGATCAGAGCAGTATTGTCGAGCAATTAATCAACGCCTCCTCCTAGCTTCAGAAGTTCGATCAGCCTTCTATCCATCTGGGAGTCTCTGTTATCTGTATCAATCTGTCGTTGACTTCTCAATGACTTGTTTCTTTTGGTAAGCATAAGATCCATGAATTTTTTTCTTCTATGAGTATTTGTGTGTTTCTTTTCATGTGCACTGGATTTGAAGTTTGGATGCTATTGATTGAGCTTTGGATTGACCAAGGTGTTCTTGGAAAATCGGATTCAGATTTTGCTCTTATTCTTTTGATTTGGTATTTTTACTTAAAAGCTTCAGATCTCAATAGGGGAAGAAACTGGATGGGGAGATCGATCTCAAAAGGAGAAGAAATTGGATGGGCAGATCACGGTGCTTTTCTTGCTGTTCTTTGGGGGGTTGCTGTTTCTGGGTTGTTTGGGGATGGGGGATGTTGGGGGGATAAAATCGTTATTGCATCAATATCCATGCGAGGCGGCTAAGGCCGACCTCCTCCCTTCGCCCTTCCGAGCTTCCGTAGCTCGGCTCCTTCCGGGCTTCCGTAGCTCGGCCCTTCCGGGCTTCCATAGCTCGGCTCCTTCCGGGCTTCCGTAGCTCGACCCTTCCGGGCTTCCATAGCTCGGCTCCTTCCGAGCTTCCGTAGCTCGGCCTTCCCGGGCTTCCGTAGCTCGGCCTCTCCGGGCTTCCGTAGCTCGGCCCCTCCGGGCTTCCGTAGCTCGGCCCCTCTAGGCTTCCATAGCTCGGCCCTTCCGGGCTTCCCTAGCTCGGTCCTTCCGAGCTTCCATAGCTCGGCCTCTCCGGGCTTCCATAGCTCGGTCCCTCCGGGCTTCCATAGCTCGGCCCTTCCGGGCTTCCGTAGCTCGGCCCTTCCGGGCTTCCGTAGCTCGTTTCCCTCCGAGTCACCATGGCCCGGCTACGTTAAATGATCCATAATCCAATACCCACCTCCGCGGAACCTGACGCGGGAGAGCCCAGGTTCACCATAACGACATCCTAGACAAGGAATCATGTCGAAACGTGGCCTAGGACCTATCATAACTACCCCATGCCTACTCAGCCAGATCTCAGTCATCAAGAAGCTCTCCTGGCCGTCGATCCCCTAACAAACAGGATACAGATTCAACGGCCCCACAACGGCCTGATTCTATCCACCTCCGTATCCTAACAACCTCTGAACCTTCCAGAAGGCGCTCAAGACACAGGTGACAGCCTATAACTACCACACTAGCAGATTCCCTCAGGTACGCACGCGCTCTCTTGGACGCACACTCATACGTGCGCTCTCGACTCTCCTGCCCTCAGGCCGGCAGCTCGTCGGTGCTCTTGCCTTCCAGAGCTCCCGATTGGCCGCCCCTGGAGAGGCCTCCCGGAGAGATCCACCTCCCTGTTATCTGGTTGATCACCGATTTCTTGTCCACTGACTTGAGCGTCGGAGGGTCTTCCGCGGAGGGCCACCCCCAACGCCTCTCGCGCGAGGACTTTTTGTGCAGGTCCGCCCCCTCTCCCTGGAGATCGACCGCGCCCGAGTCGGAGGACGGATCCCGGCGGCAATAGATTGGCGCTAGAGGAAGGGCCTCAAGTCCCATTAAAACTTAAAAAAAGGAGATAAGGATCTAAATCCGGAGTAGAACCTCTCTAATGGCCAACCGGAGAAGAGCAACCTCGGAAGCTCAAGATCAGGTCGCTTCCCAGAGGCCTGATCCGACGAGCGGTGTAGCGCCGCAACCACCACCAGTCGAAACCCCGTCACCGCCTGCCATCCCGGTGACCCAAGACCAATTTGCTTCGCTGGTCCAATAAGTTCAAACTCTGACCCATCTGGTTCAGGAGCGCCTCACAGCTCCTCCTGCTCCGCACTTTCACAAGGAAGCGGCGGTTCCTTCTTCACCAGCGACCTCCTCCTCCAGTCCGCACAAATCCGCGGACCCCCCACACCGACCTAGAGGAGACAAGCCAATCCCGCGAGGCGGTCACAACGGAGATCCTCTCAGATCTCGGCGAGCTCGGTCTCTCTCACCGGTGACTTTCCACCATGATTCGGCGCCGTCTCTGCGATCCTCTCGCCCGGCTCCCCCTCTGGCTGGCGAAGAGGAGATCCGTCATCAGATCCAGGAAATGCGTCAAGAGCTGGACGCCGCCAAGCAGGCCCATCCGCCCCAGCCCAAGGCGGAGCAGGGCATCCCTTTCTCTAAGAGGATCATGGAGGAAGTGATTCCCTCCCATGTCAAGTTACCAGCCATCGAACCCTATCACGGCTCTTCCGACCCGGATGACCATCTCAGCAGCTTCCGGTCGATAATGATGTTCCACGGAGCATCTGATGCGGTCCTCTGTCGCGCCTTCCCCTCCACCCTCAGAGGATCCGCCCGAACCTGGTTCAATGCTTTGAAGCCAGGTTCTATTGATTCATTCGACGAGCTGAGCCGCCTTTTTATTGGCCAGTTTGTCAGCAGTCGCCGCCACCGACGAAGGTCCGACTCCCTCTTCGAAGTTAAGCAGAGAGAGGGGGAGTCCTTGAGGAATTACCTAGGCCGTTTTAATAAGGCCATGTTGGAAGTGGACC
This sequence comes from Calamus simplicifolius, assembly GCA_900491605.1. Lineage (NCBI taxonomy): Eukaryota > Viridiplantae > Streptophyta > Magnoliopsida > Arecales > Arecaceae > Calamus > Calamus simplicifolius. The sequence continues at coordinate 147,972 of UESW01004517.1, forward strand.
ACCTTAATCATGAGGTGGCCATGTCTGCTCTGGCGGGGGGAGTTTCGAAGGAAAGCGACTTCTACCTAGCTATGGAGGTCAGCTACCCCCCCGGCCTCTCTGATATGATGGCCCTGGCGGACAAGTACGCTAGGGTCGAAGAATCGTGGAGAATTGCCTGCGCTGAGCAGGCAAAGAAGAAGGAGCCCAAAGTCCCCGACAGGCACCGTCCCGCCGGCGGCCGAGTCCACCTCGCCGCCAGAGAGTCCCTCCGCTGCCGCCAAGGAATCACTCCCGGAGTCCTCCCAGGCGATACAACCACTACACTCCGTTGATCGTGCCCCGGGCGCAAATCCTCATGGAGATAGAGCGCCAGCTCCCCAGCCAATACCTCTCCGAGGGAACCCGACCCGAAGAGATCCTACCAAGTACTGCCGTTACCACCGGGAGCACGGCCACGACACTGAAGAATGCTGGCAGCTGAAAAATAAAATCGAGAGACTGATCCAGCGGGGGCGACTGAATCAGTTCAGGAGGGCGCCCGAGCCACAACAACAAGGAGGTGACCGCCAGCCCGAACTTCAACAACCTCCTCCTCCACCGAATCCGCCTGTGATCGGCCGTATTAATATGATTGAAGAGGCCGGCGGATCGAGCCCCAGAGGCGACAGTGAGGGATCAGTGCCAAAGAAGGCGCGAACGAGCGAGCTCTCCTTCTCCGATGATGATCTTCTTGGGATACAGCTCCCCCATGATGACGCACTAGTTGTATCCCTTAATTTGAACAACTATGATGTAAGCCGAATCCTAGTTGATAGTGGAAGTTCGGTAAATGTTTTGTACCTCAGTGTGTTTGCCAGGATGAAATTACTCATAGAAAATCTTTGAGCCGTGGATTCCACCTTGATGGGATTCACAGGCGACGTCGTCATCCTGGAAGGGGTCGTCACCTTGATGGTCCGCGCGGGAACCTGGCCCCTCGTGACCATTGTCCAGACAGATTTCCTAGTAACCGACCTCAGATCCCCCTACAATGCAATATTCGGCAGGCCCGGTCTGATGTCCCTCAAGGCAGTTGTCTCCATCCCGCACCTATCCATGAAGTTTCCCACCGAGCAAGGAGTTGGAGTTGTTCGAGAAAGTCAGGCCATGGCTCGGCAGTGCTTTGTTACAAGCCTTCAGTCTAGAATGCCAGAGGTTGATGGGCTAGACGCTCGCGAGGACTTCGTCGAACAAAGGGGAGAACCGGCAGAGGAATTGGAGGAGGTACCGCTGGACGAAGCTCGATCCGACCGAACCATCAAAATCGGGTCGCTGCTCAAAGGAGAGCCTCGGCACAGATTGATCGGGTTCCTCCGAAGTAATGTTGACATCTTTGCCTGGTCCGCCTTCGACATGCCAGGGATCAGCCCCGAGGTTCCCGTCCATCATCTCAATGTGGACGAAATGCACAGGCCGGTTAAGAAGAAGAAGAGGAGCTTCACCCCAGAACAACAAAAGGCCATTGAAGAAGAGGTAGACAAACTCATAAAAGCCAATTTCATCCGAGAGGTAAATTACCCGAGCTGGCTGTCAAACGTCGTCATGGTGAAAAAGTCGAACGGCAAGTGAAAAATCTGCATCGACTTCACCGACCTCAACAAAGCCTGCCCGAAGGACAGCTTCCCCCTTCCTCGGATCGACCAGCTCGTGGACGCCACCTCAGGCCACCAGATGCTGTCATTCATGGACGCCTACTCCGGCTACAATCAGATCCGAATGGCCCCTGAAGATGAAGAAAAGACCGCTTTCATAACCGACCAAGGTACTTACTGTTACCGTGTTATGCCTTTTGGTCTTAAAAATGCAGGTGCCACCTACCAGAGGCTGGTCAACAAAATGTTCAAGGAGCAGATCAGCCGGAATATGGAGGTATACGTGGACGACATGCTGGTTAAAAGCAAGGAGGCTTCACGGCATGTCAAGGACCTCGCGGAGAGCTTTGCCACGCTACGCAAATATGGGATGAGACTCAACCCGACCAAATGTGCCTTCGGCGTCAATTCCGGGAAGTTTCTCGGCTTCATGGTCTCCCAGCGGGGTATCGAGGCTAACCCCCAGAAGATTCAAGCTCTCCAACAAATAGCGCCCCAAGCATCTGTTAAAGAGGTCCAACACCTAACCGGGAGAATAGCGGCCCTGAACCGCTTCGTGGCGCGGTCGGCCGAGAGATGCCTCCCCTTCTTCAAAACTCTCCGATCGGCCAAAAACTTCCAGTGGACTCCCGAATGCCAAAGGTCATTTCAAGACCTTAAGAAGTACCTCGGCTTGCCTCCACTCCTCAGCAGTCCGACCCTAGGAGAGACCCTATTCTTGTACCTGGCTGTTTCGGAAGGTGCAGTCTGCTCGGTGCTGATCAAAGAAGAAGGCAAAATTCAAAAGCCGATCTACTATGTCAGCAGGCTGCTCCGCGATGCGGAGACGAGGTACAGCAGAATTGAAAAGATGGTGCTGGCCTTAATCACCTCAGTTCGAAAGCTGCGGCCGTACTTCCAAGCACATTCCGTGATGGTCCTGACTGACCAACCCATCAAGGCGGTAGTCCACCGTCCCAAGACATCGGGAAGAATGACCAAATGGGCTGTCGAGCTAAGTGAGCATGACATACACTTCCAGCCTTGTCCAGCCATCAAAGCTCAGGTGCTGGCCGACTTCCTCCTCGAATGTACTATCCCGGAGGATGGTTCTACCCCAGACTCCCTCGAAGAACCAAAAGCTGGAGCCCGGTGGCTCCTCCATGTCGATGGGTCATCTAATGCCCATCGCTCCGGTGCGGGTCTGGTTCTTACCAGTCCGGAGGGAATAGCCTTTGAATATGGCGTCCGATTCTCCTTCCCGGCCTCCAACAACGAAGCCGAGTACGAAGCCCTGTTAGCTGGTCTCCGAATCGCCTGCAATCTGAAGGTGGAAAAGCTCACTGACTCTCAGCTAGTAGCCGGCCATGTACGGGGAGAGTTTGAAGCCCGGGAACCAAACATGGTTCGATATCTTCAGGAGGTACGGAACCTGCTCCCGCATTTTGCCAAGTTTGAAATCATTCAGATTCCCAGATCCGAGAATGCTCGCACCGACCTACTCTCCCGATTGGCGACCGCGGAGACAATGGATGCCGAGCAAAAGTTCCACTTGGAGACTCTGGAAAGGCCCAGCATCACGGAAGCCGACCGAATAATGCAAGTTGAGGCCGAACCATCCTGGTTCGACCCTATCCTCAAATATCTCAAAGAAGGATCGCTTCCGTTCGACCGGAGAGAGGCTAGAAAGCTGAAGCTGCAGGCCACTCACTACGTATTGATTGACAACCAGCTTTACAAACGGTCTTTTTCCATGCCGCTGCTTAGATGCCTTCGCTCGTCCGAAGCAGATTATGCTCTACGCGAGGTACATGAAGGAATTTGCGGCAACCATCTGGGAGGCCGGTCCCTATGCCACAAAGTGCTACGACAAGGCTACTACTGGCCGACCATGCAAAAAGACATAGACGACCTAGTCCGAGCCTGCGACCCCTGCCAGAGACATTCAAGCGTCCAAAGGCTCCCTTCCGCCGAGCTAATTTCATATCCTCCGCTTGGCCCTTTGCCAAATGGGGGATGGACATCCTCGGCCCATTCCCGCTTGCCACAGGACAGCGGAAATTTCTATTTGTCGCCGTCGACTACTTCACAAAATGGTCGAAGCGGAAGCAGTTGCACAAATCACCGAAGCACGGGCCAGAGATTTTGTTTGGAGGTCTATCATCTGCCGATTTGGCCTCCCCCACACTATAATCACTGACAACGGCAAGCAGTTTGACAACTCTAAATTCTGCTAGTTCTGTGAGGAGCATGGAATCCATCACCACCTCACTTCGGTCGGGCACCCACAAGCCAACGGAGCGGCCGAAGTGACCAACAGGACCCTCCTTCAGGGAATCAAAGCTCGCCTCTCCAGAGCCCAAGGCAGGTGGGCGGACGAGCTACATCATGTCTTATGGGCCTACCGCACAACCCCAAGAATCCCGACAGGCGAAACCCCATTCCGAATGGCTTTCGGTACAGAGGCCGTTATCCCTGTGGAGGTCGGCCTCCCATCATTGCGGGTGGAAAGCTACTCAGAGGAAGCTAGCAACGAACAACTCCGCACCAACCTCAACTTGTAGAGGAGATCAGAGAGAAGGCCCGGATCAGAATGGCTGCTTATCAACAAAGGGTGGCCCGTTACCATGCTTCCAGAGTCAAAGGGAAGGCCTTCCTACCGGCGACCTTGTCCTCCGAAGGCCTCTGTTTCCAAACCGCTGGAACAAGGAAAGCTGGCGCCAAACTGGGAGGGCCCGTACCAAGTAGCGGAGATCATCGGACCGGGAACCTACAAGCTACAAGATCTGGATGGGAAATCCATTCCCGGACGTGGAATTCGGACAATCTCCGAAAATATTATCAATAGGGTACGTCCTCTCCAAATTTATTTTCATATGCCTCATTATATCTTCCTATCGGCACATTTTCCTCAATGCAAATCATTATGCACTACATCACCAAAAATTGCAAAAAGAAACAGATGCTGCTTACCAATCCTCGCACGACCGAGCTCCTTGTCTGGACAGGAATTCTCCGAACCTTGGCAGGGCCAAGTAAAATATTCTTCGAACCTCGGCTGGGCCGAGCAACAAATTCTCCGAACCTTGGCAGGGCCAAGTAAAATATTCTCCGAACCTCGGCTGGGCCGAGCAACAAATTCTCCGAACCTTGGCAGGGCCAAGTAAAATATTCTCTGAACCTCGGCTGGGCCGAGCGACAAACTCAGGCTAAAATACCTGTAGAAAGCCGAAGTGCACAGGCCCCAATTAAGGCCAGGTGACTTCCAAATAGTCCCCAAAAACTTCGTCCGGTTTGAAAATAAACACGCTAAACAAAAACCATCGACGCACAAAAAGAAGGCACCTTCGGCAAACCCCTTTAAAGGGCCCATTAAGCCCCGCGTAATCGGCCAAAAGCCCCGAACAGAGCAGGGGATTCCCCTCTGCCACTAAAATCTTTGGGTAACGCCCCTATAACCCGTCGATCAAAGCATCTATATCAACGCGTAAACCAACAGAGCCACGCCAACTCCCTAATTATTACGCAGATAGCATGATCAAGGCTAAAACTCTTGAAAAGGAAGAGGGTTACCCAAAATAAATCCATTCTTCATTTGTTAGAAGAAAGGATTACAAAAAAAAGACAGAAAAAACATAAACAGAAGGAAAAAGAAACGGAGCCCTGAATCAAAGTTCGGAGTCGCTCCCCGAAGCCAACAGGTCTTCCAGTGCTCGTGAGGTCGGCCACCTGCTGACTAAGCGAAGCAATCTCCTCCCTTGCCGGTCTACCACCCGGCGCAGGGCCTCCGCCTCCTTGGTCGTCACGTCCATGTACTCCTCTACGACCCTCACAAGCTGCTGATTGCTCGCGAGGGCCGACGCTAGGCCCAGTCCGTCAACAGTGACAATGGTACGCCTCCTCTCTGAGTGAAGCAAGCCATTGAGAGATGCACGTAATTCTCCAGATGATCGCCCTCGAGAGGCCATGATCCAATATTTCTTCGAGACCTGAACCGAGGGATGACTGAGACCACACCCCTCGGTCATATTTATACTCGCTGGGCAGGTATCTCAATCGGTCGCACCATAGCACCGACCTATAAGAATTTGCCACGTGTCGTTTCTTCAATGCCTGCAGAATCCGAAGTGTCGCGCCCCATCCCGAGCGAGATCGGTAAGCGCGAACTGACTGATCGGGAATTCCCCCGAACCGAATACCTTCCGATCTGCCGCCCCCCGTAATAAATGCTCTCGGCGCTTCCCCAAGCCTCTTAAAGCTGGCCCCTTTTTTGAAGAAGCGCGGAGGGAAGAAGTCCAGTGTCCGGCCAATGACTTGTTTCCTCGGAAAAGATGATGTCACTCCGCCCTGACGCCCATAACCAAGCGCCGCATAGGCCTGACACTGCGGCTCACAGTGACAACTGAGTCGTTTCCTCAAGCCCGACTCTTCGAACCTCGGCTGGGCCGAGTGAAAATTCTCCGAACCTTGGCAGGGCCAAGTAAAATATTCTCCGAACCTCGGCTGGGCCGAGCTGGCTGGGCCGAGTGAAAATTCTCCGAACCTTGGCAGGGCCAAGTAAAATATTCTCCAAACCTCGGCTGGGCCGAGCTAACATTCTCCGAACCTTGGCAGGCCAAGTAAAACTTCTCCGAACCTCGGCTAAGCCGAGCTACAATTCTCCGAACCTTGGCAGGGCCAAGCAAAAAATCTCCGAGCCTCGACTAGGCCGAGCTACAAGTTCTCCAAACACTGGCGAAGCCAAGCGCTAAACTTTGGCAAGGCCGACCCACAAGCATTCGAGCTCCGATAAGAGCGAAGCACAAAATAAGCTTCGGACCGAAGTAAGGAGCGTATTTCGCCGAACGATCCCTAAACATCGCTTGCGAACCTCAGTTAGTTCGGATAGCACGGGATCCTCGTCTAAGGACGAGCGAGATGCTTCGTACCCCACAAAGAACAACGGCATCAAACTCGGCACAAAAAGATAGAGATTGAGAAACAAATAGAACTCTCTTTATTTATTGCCAATCAAGATCAGTTACAAATGCCTTAGAGGCGTTACAAGAGCATTGAAATGCATAAAATAAAGAAATACAAAACTCGGGCAACTGCTCCAAAGCAGACCTAGGCAACTGTGATGCTCCGGCGTCCGGACCGACAAACAGGCAAACCACAAAACGGTCAGCTCGACTAGGCGATTGATGAAGCTGACCTTCCATGGCCCCCATCAATAAAAAGAGACCCAACCGGAGGCATGGCCCGTGGATGCTGATTCTGAGGACCGGACGAACCGGCCAGCCCCCCTAGGAGGGTGCTGGATCGCAGACCGCCGCCCACCGAGAAGCTCGGGGACCATCAAACCCCGTTGCTCCCATTTCCTCCCCATGTGGCAAAGATTCCCCAGGAAGGGAGAGAATCCAGGTCAGGAAGGAGGGAGAGTTCACACGGGGAGTCGCGTGCACTTCCTACCGTAAGCCCCCCCGAAGGGGAACCACAAAGGTCACACGGGAAGAGTATGTGCGCTCTCCGTGTGACCTCTGCGCCCTCTATGTGCGCTCTCCATATGATCTCCGGGACTCATCCCCTAAGGGCGAGCCATTCTTCGGCAGCTCCTTCATCGCCCCAACTATCCGGAGGCGAAAGGCTTGCAAGAGAAAAGCTCAGTCCTCCCACTCCAACAACAGAGAAACGAGCATGATGAAAGCTCTAATGGAAAAGAAACTTTGGGGATGACTTAACACTACCCCACTTTCCCTTTTTATAGGCCAAGAATGGACCGGGAACAATTACCAAGGCTAAAGCTCCCAGATTCAAACACCTGGGCCATACCCCCACGTGGCCTCCCAGGATGAAAGCGGCGCCCTATTGCGCGCCAAGCCCACCGCCTGAATTATGACGTATACGGAGATCTCCTCCTGATCCCGAATCACGGTCATTAAATGCAGGAGATCGTCCACTAGCACTTCGAAAACTGGCAGGTTCAGATCGTCCTTCGAAAATAACGTCCTCCAATGGTAAACGGCTGCGTGCGCAGCACGTTGAAATGACCTGCATGGGAAAAGAGCACCTTCCGAAAGCTCAGAGCAGCTTTATGTTCCCCACAGCGCCGTATCATCATTTCGGTGAAATAAAAACCGATTTGCCTGCAGAACGGCAGGGCACTGGCAGAATAACAAAAAGCGCGAAGACCTATTTTGCCCGTCGGCCCTAGCCGACCTATCTTTGCTCAAGCGGCGGCCCTAGCCGACCTATTAGCCGGCTCCCTAGCCGACCTATAGCCGAGCCGACCTATTTTGCCCTAGCCGACCTATCGTCGGCCCTAGCCGACCTATTTGCTTCGGCCCTAGCCGGTCGGCCCTAGCCGAGTCGGCCCCTAGCCGACCTATCGTCGGCCCTAGCCGGCCGAGCCGACCTATTTTGCTTCGGCCCAGCCGACCTATTTTGCTTTTATAGCCGACCTCGGCCCTAGCCGACCTATCTTTGCTCGTCATAATCGGCCCTAGCCGATCCTTGTCGGCCCTAGCCGACCTATCTTGACCCAAGCCGACCTACTTTGCCAATCGGTCTTAACCGTCCAGGTTTCTTGAGTCTTAATTAAGACATGAGCCGGAACGGATCACCTGTCGGTTCGCTGGTCAAGGAAATCGCCCCGCCTTGGGTTAAGCCAATGCATTCCCTCAATCCCGAAATAAAAATAACCAAAAAACATCAGTGAGCCATAAGTTGCTCATGATTGAGGCAAACCGGGCGGCAACAGGGCCATACAAAGAAAAACACTTAAATGAAAATAAAGGTCATCCATTAAGAAACGTCAGCCAGACTTTCAGAAAGCAAATACAAGGGCAACTCTAAGGTCCGGGAACCGCATCAGTTTTGGAGGAACTCTCAGTTACATCCGCAGAGGTGTGACTAGGTTCACCTTCTCTAATACCTTTGCCCCCCAGCGGCAGTTTGCGATCATCCCTCGAAGCTGCGGCTTCGCCGGGACCTGGGCAGCGCCAGGATCAGTATCGGAGACGTCGACATATTCATCCTCTTCTTCTCCTTCGGACTCAGGATCTTCAGCATCCAGAAAAGAGAGATCCCATTCTGGATGCTCGCTGGATATCTTCTCTTTGCATTCCTTCAGCCCAAGTTGGAAGGCGTCAACGCCGATAGCATCCTGCCTCCCCTTGAGTATGGCGAGCTGCATATTAGCCTCAGCAGCCTGCTTCTCAGCCTCCACGACTTGAGCCCGCAAAATGATGTTTTGCTCCTCAAACTCGCCGGCCCGCATCTCGAATTCTGAGCTCTTATTGCGGTTGGACACAGCTCGCCTTGAAGAGCCCGAATCTCCAACTCCAACTTCGCCATCTGAAAAGCCAAAGTCAGTCGGCATCACAAGAAACCAGTAGAAGAAGCTAAAAAAAGGGGGGAAATGAGATCGTACCTCCTCCTCTCGTCTGGCCAACCTACTCCTCAGCCTCACCCCTGGCTCTTGTTCTGTCAGCCCCGATCAGCTCGACTCTCTCCTGCAGACTATTGATCCTCGAACTGTTTGGCTCCGATTTCCTCCCGGGCTTGGGATAACTCGTTGCTCACCCGAGCTATTGTCCCTTGGTGCCATTTAGCGCCCTCCCTCAAGTGAGCAATTTCGCCATCGCGCCGCTTCAGCTTCTCCTCCACTTCGCCAAGCATTCTGGTCAGGCGCTTTCTTTCGTCGGCAGCTTCCCTTCCCAGCCGACCCAAGCTTTCACTATGTTCCCGCCGCATCGCCGCCACCTCCGCAGAATGTTTCGACTCGATTCTGGCCAGCTCCAAGCACGCGTTGTCGTTCTTCGCCAGGAGTTCCTGCAACTCCTCCACCCTACGCTTTTGCTTGGACACCTCGGCCAGGGCGACCTGGTGTGCCGCCCTTATTCCCTTCAAGCTCCTATCACTCATATCCATAAGCTCTTCAACTTCTCAGACACCTTCAATCGTGATTGGAGCTCGGCATTGTCTCTCCTGGCCTGAATGCTGCCCCCGTCGCCAAACTCAAACGCCAGCACATCGCCCGAGAAAGCAAAACGCTCTGCGAGATAAAAGATGAATAAAAACCCACGATGGGGTCAATCGGGAAACATCTACCGCACAAGAGAAATAACTTACCCGCGAGGCATAGGCCCGAGTCATCCTCATCAGGGTCGTATTGTCGATGTCGGGAAGGAGATGGACACTTTCGGCCACGCCTTGCTGACCGAACGCGCATCGACCAGCTCCAAGTCTGCAAACTTGTCCGCCGAAGGATCTGCACCCGGATGCAAGGCCGACCTCATTAAGGCGGAAAACGCCTCCTCAACACCAGCGCTCGAACTGCTGGGTTGACCGTCCCCGCCTGAGGGACCGACCTGGGCGACCTCCGTCTGAGAGGCCCCCAACTTCCCAGCCTCCTCTATCAAGGCCCTGGCTTGGACTTCTTCGGATAATTCGGCTAGCCCAAGCGCCAGCCTCCCCAAAATCTTTTTCGAGGGAGCTCCCAATGCGGGACTCCCACCTTGCTGCGTCCCCTCCTCCGACGCACCTTTCCCGGTTACCACCATCTGTGTCTCCACCACAGGGCCCCCCGGGGTCTCGGCTCGTCCTACCACTTGCGCCTCCTCTGCAGGCTCCACTGAAGCCTCTATCTGGCCCGCCTCCTGAACTACCGCGAGCGACCCGGCTTCACTACTACCGGACTCCCCTGCGGAGAGACCAAGAGGGAGCTCCCCCTGAACCTCCTTGGCTGCAGCTGTCCCTTCCCCCTCTCCCGCTGGAGCCGGTGATGATCCCGCGGGGACGGAAGGCCCCACAGAAACGACCGCCTTCGCCAGATCCGTTGCTGGTTCCTCTTTCATAGGGGACGCGGTCGGACGAACCAACGGAGCCTCGTCTGAGCTATCCGATATCTCTAACACGGGAGGACAAGGGATCATGGCTTCTCTCCCCAAACCTTCCTTCGCCCCCGGCGCTCCTGTCGTAACCGCTCCGGTGTCCGGCGGGCTTCTTGCGGAGGTATGAGCCCTTTTCTCGGGCCTCCACTATCCGCGCCGCTGCTCTCCCCTGGGCGCTTTCCTCTCTTCCTCTTGGAGAGGCTCGACAACGCCGACCTCTTGGCTGAAAGAATGAAACACACGATCAGATCCAAACACATTCATCGAGAAAACACACAGCGAAAAAAAGGTAAAAGGGAACTCACCTTGCGGGTCCAGGGGCTGAGCCCGGCTGCGAAGAGGGCCCCCTCCGATAGCAGGTCGTTAGCCGAAAACACTTGGCCATTGCGAAGGACGTCCAAATCCCTCTCCTCCTGCGCTGACAAAACTGGATGCGTCTCTGCATCCCTAACAAAGTTCCCCATTTCCGAGGGAAGTCGGAACCAATGTTCCCCTCTGCTATAACGAACCAGCTCTTCCACCCCTTGATGGAGGNAAAATTTACGTCATTTCTTAAAACCCTAACTCGGGCACGAATGATTTTTTGTCTTCTAATGAACATCTAAAAGATCAAGATCGTACTTTCACATCAGGTACACGAAACCAAGCCTGAAATACCAAGAAATTGAAGAGAACCCAACGAAAAGACCAAGATCAATAGAACTGTCGGATTTTTTCACGGGTTGAGACTTGAGATAGATACCGAATGGTCGCCGGAGCGGTTGACGGTGGCCTTGTGCTCGGAAACGACGCCTTCTTCCACGTCGTCGTCAGACTGCTCGCCGAAGAGCTTCTGCATCATCTGATTCCTCGTCAGTTCCATGTCCCTACCCCCTCCTCCCATCCTCGTCTCTCTGGATCGCTCTTTCTCTTCCTTTCTCTTGTCTGGCTTCGTTCTCGTCGTAGCTACCGACAGTGGAGCTCTCGGCGTTTTATAGCATGGAGTGTGAGCGCTCGGTGTTTCGCGCACACGTGGAGACGGTGTTCTCTGGCGTTTGGACGCAAGGCCGCGTCACTCCGCGCTTTCAAATGGCGGGGCGCGGAGTTTACCGGATCGGAGTCGGATCCGACGAATACGATATTAATCCGAACCCAAAATATTAAATTCGAGCCGCTAATGGCTCAGGAGCCTGGAACTTTCGTGATTAAGACAGTGAATCATGAGTGGATTGGATGGATTGAGATATTTGGTGGCATCCAAAGTATTGATATCGAGCAAATTAGAAGTCCATAAAAGGTTTTGTTTAATATGTTTATCAAGGACTCAGGTTTCTTTCCCGTCTTTTCTTTAATAGTATTTTCTGTTGGGGGTAAAATCGACATTGCATTAACATCCGTGCGAGACGGCTAAGGTCGGCCCCCTCCGAGCTTCCGTAGCTCGGCTCCTTCCGGGCTTCCGTAGCTCGGCCCTTTCGGGCTTCCCTAGCTCGGCACCTTCCGGGCTTCCATAGCTCGGCCCTTCGGGCTTCCCTAGCTCGGCTCCTCCCGGGCTTCCATAGCTCGGCCCTTCCGATCTTCCGTAGCTCGGCCCTTCCGGGCTTCCATAGCTCGGCCCTTCCGGGCTTCCCTAGCTCCGGCCCTTTCCGGGCTTCCATAGCTCGGCTCCTTCCGGGCTCTCGTAGCTCGCTTCCCCCCGAGTCATCATGGCCCGGCTACGTCAAATGATCCACAATCCAATACCCACATCCGTGGAACCTGACGCGGGAGAGCCCAGGTTCACCATAACGACATCCTAGACAAGGAATCATGTCGAAACGTGGCTAGGACCTATCATAACTCCCCCAGGCCTACTCAGCCATATCTCAGTCATTAAGAAGCTCTCCTGGCCGTCGATCCCCTAACAAACGGGATACGGATTCCAACGGCCCCACAACGGCCTGATTCTATCCACCTCCGTATCCTAACAACCTCTGAACCTTCCAGAAGGCGCTCAAGACACAGGTGACAGCCTATAACTACCACACTGGCAGATTCCCTCAGGTACGCATCTTTTTTGCACACACTAGCGCATGTGCCCCCACTCTCACTCTCACTGCTCTCTTCGGCGGCTCGTTGGTGCTCTTGCCCTCTAGAGCTCTCGATTGGCTATCCCTGGAGAGGTCTTCCGGAGAGATCCACCTCCCCATTATCTGGTTGATCGCCGATTTCTTCTCCACTGACTTGAGCGTCGGAGGGTCTTCCGTGGAGGGCCACCCCAACGCCTCCCGCGCGAGGACTTTTTGTGCAGGTCCGCCCCCTCTTTCTGGAGATCGACCGCCCGAGTTGAGGACGGATCCCGGCGGCAACAGATTGGCGCTAGAGGAAGGGCCTAAGTCCCATTAAAACTTAAAAAGAGGAGATAAGGATCTAAATCCGGAGCAGATCCTCTCTAATGGCCAACCGAAGAAGAGCAACCTCGGAAGCTCAAGATCAGGCCGCTTCCAGAGGCCTGATCCGACGAGCGGTGTAGCACCGCAACCACCACCAGTCGAAACCCCGTCACCGCCTGCCATCCCGGTGACCCAGGACCAGTTTGCTTCGCTAGTCCAGCAAGTTCAAACTCTGACCCATCTGGTTCAGGAGCGTCTCACAGCTCCTCCTGCTCCGCACTTTCATAAGGAAGCGGCAGTTTCTTCTTCACCGGCAACTTCCTCCTCCAGTCTACGCAAATCCGCGGACCCCCCGCACCGGCCTAGAGGGGACAAGCCGATCCCGCGAGGCGGTCACAATGAAGGTCCTCCCAGATCTCGGCGAGCCCGGTCTCTCTCACCGACGACCTCCCACTATGATTCGACGTCGTCTCTGCGATCTTCTCGCCCAGCTCCTCACCTGACCGACGAAGAGGAGATCCATCGTCAGATCCAGAAAATGCGACAAGAACTGGATGCCGCGAAGCAAGCCCATCCGCCCCAACCCAAGGCGGAGTAGGGCATCCCTTTCTCTAAGGGGATCATGGAGGAAGTGATTCCCTCCCATGTCAAGTTACCAGCCGTCGAACCCTATCACGGCTCTTCTGACCCGGATGACCATCTCAGTAGCTTCCGGTCGATTATGATGTTCCACGGAGCATCTGATGCAATCCTTTGTCGCGCCTTCCCCTCCACCCTCAGAGGATCCGCCCGAACCTGGTTCAACGCTTTGAAGCCAGGTTCCATCGATTCATTCGACAAGCTGAGCCGCCTTTTTATTGGCCAGTTCGTCAGTAGCCGCCGTCACCGACGAAGATCTGACTCCCTCTCCGAAGTCAAGCAGAGAGAGGGGGAGTCCTTGAGGAATTACCTTGGCCGTTTTAACAAGGCCATGCTAGAGGTGGACCACCTTAATCATGAGGTGGCCATGTCTGCTCTGGCGGGGGGAGTTTCGAAGGAAAGCGACTTCTACATAGCTATGGAGGTCAGCTACCCCCCGGCCTCTCTGATATGATGGCCCTGGCGGACAAGTACGCTAGGGTCGAAGAATCACAGAGGGTTGCCCGCGCTGAGCAGGCAAAGAAGAAGGAGCCCAAAGTCCCCGACAGGCACCGTCCCGCCCGGCGACCAAGTCGCCTCGCCGCCAAAGAATCCCTCTGCTGCCGCCAAGGAATCGCTCCCGGAGCCCTCCCAGGTGATTCAATCACTACACTCCGCTGACCGTGCCCCGGCACAAATCCTTATGGAAATAGAGCGCCAGCTCCCCCGGCCGGTGCCTCTCCGAGGGAACCCGACCCGAAGAGATCCCGCCAAGTACTGTCGCTACCACAGGGAGCACGGTCACGACACTGAAGAATGCTGGCAGCTGAAGAATGAGATTGAGAGGCTGATCCGGCGGGGATGACTGAATCAGTTCAGGAGGGCGCCCGAGCCACCACAAGGAGGTTACCGCCAGCCCGAGCTCCAACAACCTCCTCCTCCACCAAATCCGCCCGTGATTGGCCGCATCAATATGATTGAAGAGGCCGGCGGGTCGAGCCCCAGGGGCGGTAGTGAAGGATCGGCGCCAAAAAAGGCAAGGACAGGCGAACTCTCCTTCTCTGACGATGATCTTTTGGGGATACAACTCCCCCATGATGACGCACTAGTTGTATCCCTTAATTTGAACAACTATGATGTAAGCCGAATCCTAGTTGATAGTGGAAGTTCGGTAAATGTTTTGTACCTCGGTGTGTTTGCCAGGATGAAATTACTCATGGAAAATCTTCGAGCCGTGGATTCCACCTTGATGGGATTCACAGGCGACGTCGTCATCCCGGAAGGGATCGTCACCTTGACGGTCCGCGCGGGAACATGGCCCCTTGTGACCATTGTTCAGACAGACTTTCTAGTGACCGACCTCAGATCCCCCTACAACGCAATATTCGGAAGGCCCGGTCTGATGTCCCTCAAGGCCGTTGTCTCCATCCCACACCTATCCATGAAGTTTCCCACCGAACGAGGAGTTGGAGTTGTTCGGGGAAGTCAGGCCATGGCTCGGCAGTGCTTTGTTACAAGCCTACAGTCTAGAATGCCAGAGGTTGATGGGCTGGATGCTCGCGAGGACTTCGCCGAACAAAGGGGAGAACCGACAGAGGAATTGGAGGAGATACCGCTGGACGAGGCTCGTCCCGACCGAACCATCAAAATCGGGTCGCTGCTCAAAGGAGAGCCTCGGCACAGATTGATCGGGTTCCTCCGAAGTAACGCTGACATCTTCGCCTGGTCCGCCTCCGACATGCCAGGGATCAGCCCGAGATTCTCGTCCATCATCTCAATGTGGACGAGATGCACAGGCCAGTTAAGCAGAAGAAGAGGAGCTTCGCTCCAGAACGACAAAAGGCCATCGAGGAAGAGGTAGACAAACTCATCAAGGCCAATTTTGTCCGAGAGGTAAATTACCCGAGCTGGCTGTCAAATGTCGTCATGGTGAAAAAGTCGAACGGCAAGTGGAGAATCTGCATCGACTTCACCGACCTCAACAAAGCCTGCCCGAAGGACAGCTTCCCCCTCCCTCGGATTGACCAGCTCGTGGATGCCACCTCAGGCCACCAGATGTTGTCATTCATGGACGCCTATTCCGGCTACAATCAGATCCGAATGGCCCCTGAAGATGAAGAAAAGACCGCCTTCATAACCGACCGAGGTACTTACTGTTACCGCGTTATGCCTTTTGGTCTTAAAAATGCAGGTGCCACCTACCAGAGGCTGGTCAACAAAGTGTTCAAGGAGCAGATCGGCGGAATATGGAGGTGTACGTGGACGACATGCTGGTTAAAAGCAAGGAGGCTTCATGACATGTTGAGGACCTCGCGGAGAGCTTCGCCACGCTGCGCAAGTACGGGATGAGACTCAACCCGACCAAATGTGCCTTCGGTGTCAACTCGGGAAAGTTTCTCGGCTTCATGGTCTCCCAGCGAGGTATCGAAGCCAACCCCCAGAAGATTCAAGCTCTCCAACAAATGGCGCCCCCGGCATCTGTTAAAGAGGTCCAGCGCCTAACCGGGAGAATAGCGGCCCTAAACCGCTTCGTGGCACGGTCGGCCGAGAGATGCCTCCCCTTCTTCAAAACTCTCCGATTGGCTAAAATCTTCCAGTGGACTCCCGAATGTCAAAGGTCATTTCAAGATCTCAAGAAGTACCTCGGCTCGCCCCCGCTCCTCAGCAGTCCAACCCCAGGAGAGACCCTATTCTTGTGCCTGGCTATTTCGGAAGGTGTAGTCTGCTCGGTGCTGATCAAGGAAGAAGGCAAAGTCCAAAAGCCGATCTACTATGTCAGCAGGCTGCTCCACGATGCGGAGATGAGGTACAGCAGAATTGAAAAGATGGTGCTGGCCTTAATTACCTCAGTTCGAAAGCTGCAGCCGTACTTCCAAGCACATTCTGTGACGGTCCTGACTGACCAACCCATCAAGGCGGTAGTCCACCGTCCTGAGACATCGGGAAGAATGACCAAATGGGCTGTCGAGCTAAGTGAGCATGACATACACTTCCAGCCTCGCCAGCCATCAAAGCTCAGGTGCTGGCCGACTTCCTCCTCGAATGTACTATCCCGGAGGACGGTTCTACCCCAGACTCCCCCGAAGAACCAAAAGCTGGAGCCGGTGGCTCCTCCATGTCGACGGGTCATCTAATGCCCATCGTTCCGGTGCGGGCCTGGTTCTTACCAGTCCGGAGGGAATAGCCTTTGAGTATGGCGTCCGATTCTCCTTCCCGGCCTCCAACAACGAAGCCGAGTACGAAGCCCTGTTAGTCGGTCTCCGAATCACCCGCGATTTGAAGGTGGAAAAGCTTAATGCCTTCACCGACTCTCAGCTGGTAGCCGGCCATGTACGGGGAGAGTTCGAAGCCCGGGAGCCGAACATGATTCGGTATCTCCAGGAGGTAGGGAGCCTGCTTCCCCATTTTCCGAATTCGAAATTATTCAGATTCCCAGATCCGAGAACGCCCGCGCCGACCTACTCTCCCGATTGGCCACCGTGGAGATAATGGATGCCGAGCAAAAGTTCCACTTGGAGACTCTGGAAAGGCCCAGCATCGTGGAAGCCGACCGAGTAATGCAAGTTGAGGCCGAACCATCCTGGTTCGACCCTATCCTCAAATATCTCAAAGAAGGATCGCTTCCGTCCGACCGGAGAGAGGCTAGAAAACTGAAGCTGCAGGCCACTCACTACGTATTGGTTGACCACCAGCTTTACAAACGATATTTTTCCATGCCGCTGCTCAGATGCCTTCGCCCGTCCGAAGCAGATTATGCTCTGCACGAGGTACATGAAGGGATTTGTGGCAACCATCTGGGAAGCCGGTCCCTATGCCACAAAGTGCTACGACAAGACTACTACTGGCCGACCATGCAGAAAGATGCAGACGACCTAGTCCGAGCCTGCGACCCCTGCCAGAGGCATTCGAGCATCCAAAGGCTCCCTTCCGCCGAGCTAATTTCCATATCCTCCGCTTGGCCCTTCGCCAAATGGGGGATGGACATCCTCGGCCCATTCCCGCTTGCCACAGGACAGTGGAAATTTCTATTTGTCGCCATCGACTACTTCACCAAATGGGTCGAAGCGGAAGCGGTGGCACAAATTACCGAGGCACGGACCAGAGATTTTGTTTGGAGGTCTATCATCTGCCGATTCGGCCTCCCGCATACTATAATCACCGACAACGGTAAGTAGTTTGACAACTCTAAATTTCGCCAGTTCTGCGAGGAACATGGAATCCGTCACCACCTCACTTCGGTCGAGCACCCACAAGCCAACGGAGCGGCCGAAGTGACCAATAGGACCCTCCTTCAGGGAATCAAAGCTCGCCTCTCCAGAGCCCAAGACAGATGGGCGGAGGAGCTGCACCATGTCTTATGGGCCTACCACACAACCCCAAGAATCCCGACAGACGAAACCCCATTCCGAATGGCTTTCGGTACAGAGGCCGTTATCCCTGTGGAAGTCGGCCTCCCATCATTGCGGGTGGAAAGCTACTCAGAGGAAGCTAGCAACGAACAACTCCGCACCAACCTTGACTTGGTGGAGGAAATTAGAGAGAAGACCTGGATCAGAGTGGCTGCTTATCAACAAAGGGTGGCCCGTTACCATGCTTCCAGAGTCAAAGGGAAGGCCTTCCTACCCGGTGACCTTGTCCTCCGAAAGGCCTCTGTTTCCAAACCGCTGGAACAAGGAAAGCTGGCGCCGAACTGGGAGGGCCCGTACCAAATAGCGGAGATCATCGAGCCGGGAACCTACAAGCTACAAGATCTGGATGGGAAATCCATTCCCCGGACGTGGAATTCGGACAATCTCCGAAAATATTATCAATAGGGTACGTCCTCTCCAAATTTGTTTTCATATGCCTCATTATATTTTCCTGTCGGCACATTTTCCTCAATGCAAATCATTATGCACTACATCACCAAAAATTGTAAAAAAAACAGATGCTGCTTACCAATCCTCGGCACGACCGAGCTCCTTGTCTGGACAGGAATTCTCCGAACCTTGGCAGGGCCAAGTAAAATATTCTCGAACCTCGGCTGGGCCGAGCAATAAATTCTCCGAACCTTGGCAGGGCCAAGTAAAATATTCTCCGAACCTCGGCTGGGTCGAGTAACAAATTCTCCGAACCTTGGCAGGGCCAAGTAAAATATTCTCCGAACCTCGGCTGGGCCGAGCAACAAATTCTCTGAACCTTGGCAGGGCCAAGTAAAACATTCCGAACCTCGGCTGGGCCAAGCAACAAATTCTCTGAACCTTGGCAGGGCCAAGTAAAACATTCTCCGAACCTCGGCTGGGCCAAGAAACAAATTCTCCGAACCTTGGCAGGGCCAAGTAAAATATTCTCCGAACCTCGGCTGGGCCGAGTAACAAATTCTCTGAACCTTGGCAGGGCCAAGTAAAATATTCTCGAACCTCGGCTGGGCCGAGCAACAAATTCTCCGAACCTTGGCAGGGCCAAGTAAAATATTCTCCGAACCTCGGCTGGGCCGAGCAACAAATTCTTCGAACCTTGGCAGGGCCAAGTAAAATATTCTCCGAACCTCGGCTGGGCCGAGCAACAAATTCTCTGAACCTTGGCAGGGCCAAGTAAAATATTCTTCGAACCTCGGCTGGGCCGAGCAACAATTTCTCCGAACCTTGGCAGGGCCAAGTAAAACATCCTCCGAACCTCGGCTGGGCCAAGCGATGAATTCTCCAAACCTTGGCCGGGCCAAGTAAAACGTTCTCTGAACCTCAGCAAGGCTGAGTAAAAATTTCTTCAGGTTAAGACGCCGGCTGAAAGCCAAAGTGCGTAGGCCCCGATTAAGGCCGAGGGACTTCCAAATAGCCCCCGAAATTTCCGCCGGTTTAAAACGAAGCACGCTGAGCAAAAAACCGTTGACACACAAAAGGAAGGGCCCATTAAGCCCCGCGTAATCGGCCAAAAGCCCCGAGCAGGGCCAAGGAATGCCCCCTCTGCTACTAAAATCTTTGGTAACGCCCCTATAACCCATCGATCAAAGCATCTACTTCGACGCGTGAACCAGTGGAGCCACGCCGACTCCCTAACTATTACGCGAATGACATGTTTAAAAGCAGAAGACTCTTGAAAAAGAAAGATTATCTGAACATAGCCTCTTTGTATTAATCCGAAAAGAGGGGAGCACACGAAAAGAGAGGCAAGAAAAGCGGAAGCACAAAACGAAAATAGCCGAGGCCCTAAGTCAGGGGTCGGAGTCGCTTCCGGACGCCAGCAGACCCTCCAAGCGCTCGGTGAGATCAGCCACCTGCTGGCGAAGCGATTCGACCTCCTCCCTCTGCCGGTCTATCACCTAGCGCAGGGCCTCTGCCTCCTTGGTCGTGACGTCCATGTACTCCTCTACGACCCTCACAAGCTGCTGGTTGCTCGCGAGGGCCGACGCCAGGCCCAGTCCGTCGACAGTGACGGTGGTACGCCTCCTCTCCAAGTGAAGTAAGCCATTGAGAGACGCGTGCAATTCTCCTGAGGATCGCCCTCGAGAGGCCATGATCCAATATTTCTTTGAGACCTGAACCAAGGGATAACCTAGACCATGCCCCTCGGTCATATTTATACTCGCTGGGCAGATATCTCAATCGGTCGCACCATAGTCACCGACCTATAAGAATTTGCCACGTGTCGTCGCTTCAATGCCTGCAGAATCCGAAGCGTCGCGCCCCATCCCGAGCGAGATCAATAAGCACGAACTGACTGATCGGGAATTCCCCCAAACAGCTACCTTCCGATCTGCCGCCCCCAGTAATAAATGCTCACGACATTTCCCCAAGCTCCTTTTTTTGGGAAGAGCAGAGGGGAGAGATCCGGCATCTGGCCAATGACTTGTCCCCTCGGGAAGGGTTACGTCATACCGCTCGTTCGCCCAGATGCCCCCTCACCGAGCGTCATAGAGATCTTACACTACGGCTCATAGTGGCAGCTAAGTCATTTCTCCGAGCCCCGAGCCTTCGAACCTTGGCAGGGCCAAGTAAAACTTCTCCGAACCTCGGCTGGGCCGAGCTACAACCTCTCCGAACCTCGGCCGGGCCGGGCTACAAGTTCTCGAATCTCGGCTGGTCCAAGCGACAATTTCCCCGAACCTTGGCAGGGCCAAGTAAAACATTCTCCGAACCTTGGCAGGGCCAAGTATAGCATTCTCCGAACCTCGACGGGGCCGAGCAACAGTTTCTCCGAACCTTGGCGGGGCCAAGTGAAACATTCTCCAAACCTCGGCTGGGTCGAGCTACAAGTTCTGCAAACCTCGGTGAAGCCAAGCGCTAAACTTCGGCAAGGCCGACCCACGAACATTCGAGCTCTGATAAGAGCGAAGCGCAAAAATTCCAAGCTTCGGACCGAAGTAGGGAGCGCATTTCTCCGAACGGTCCCTAGACCGTCGCTTACGAACCTCAGTTAGTTCGGATAGTACGGGATCCTCGTCTAAGGACGAGCGAGACGCCTTCGTACCCCACGAAGAACAACAACAGCAAAATCGGCACAAAAAGATAAAGATTGAGAAACTAAACGGAACTCTCTTTTTTTATTGCCGATCAGGATCAGTTACAAATGCCTTAGAGGCGTTACAAGAGCATTGAAATACATAAAATAAAGACGAGTACAAAACTCGGGCAACTGCTCCAAAGCAGACGTAGGCAACCGTGGTGCTCCAGCATCCGACCGCCGAACCAGATAAGTCGCATCCAGTCAGCTCGAGCTGATAATAGCCGGGCGGCATGGACCAATAGTTGCGACCAGCTTCAGTCAATAATGATATCTCGGTGATCCAACCGAGATATCTGGATGGCCATCCTAGACCACCCAACCGAGGGACCCCTCGGCGAGCAGGTAGGGAGCCAGCGGACCCTGGCGTCGGAACGCTCTCCCAAACCGAGTGTGTACCGCCACACCTTACCAAGTCTCAAGGACAAGGGGTCGGCGGGCGGCACACTTTCACCCCCTCCCCATGTGGTAAAAGATTCCCCAGGCAGCCGAGCCCAGAAATCCAAACCAGGGGAGGAGGCAAAATTCACACAACCCATGGGAGGTCCACGTGCACTTCCTACCATGCGTCTCCGAAGGAGAACCACAAAGGTCACACTGGAAGAGTATATGTGCGCTCTCCGTGTGACCTCTGCGCCCTCTATGTGCGCTCTCCATATGATCTCCGGGACTCATCCCCTAAGGGCGAGCCATCCTTCGGCAGCTCCTTCGTCGCCCCAACTATCCGGAGGCAGAAGGCTTGCAAGAGAAAAGCTCAGTCCTCCCACTCCCGACAACAGAGAAACAAGCATGATGAAAGCTCTAGTGGAAAAGAAATTTTTGGGGATGACCAAACATGACCCCCATTTTCCCCCTTTTTTATAGGCAAAACGAACCGGGGAAAAGCTACCCAAGCTGGAAGCCCCGAGATTCAAACATCTGGCCCATGCCACCACGTGGCCCCTCAGGATAGACGCGACGCCCTACTGCGCCAATCCCACCGCCTGAGTTGTGACGTATACGGAGATCTCCTCCTGATCCCGAATCATGGTCATTAAATGCAGGAGATCATCCACTAGCACTTCAAAAACTGGCAGGTTCAGGAGATCGTCCTTCGAAAATAACGTCCTCCAATGGTAAGCGGCTGCGTACGCAGCACGATGAAACGACCTGCATGGGAAAAGGGCACCTTCCGGAAAGCTTTAAGTGCAACTTTATGTTCTCCACAGCGCCGTACCACCGATTTTGGTAAAACAAAAACCGATTCGCCTGCAAAACAGTAGGGCACTGATAGAATAGCAAAAAGCACAAAAACCTACCTTACTCGTTGGCCCCAGCCGACCTATCTTTGCTTGTCGGCCCTAGCCGACCTATTTTGCTTGTCGGTCCCAGTCGACCTATCTTGCCCGTCGGCCCCAGCCGACCTATTTTGCTTGTCGGCCCCAGCCGACCTATTTTGCTTGTCGGCCCTAGCCGACCTATCTTGCTTGTCGGCCCTAGCCAACCTATCTTTGCCCGTCGGCCCCAGCCGACCTATCTTGCTTGTCGGCCCTAGCCGACCTATCTTGCTTGTCGGCCCTAGCCGACCCATCTTTGCCCGTCGGCCCCAGCCGACCTATTTTGCTTGTCGACCCTAGCCGGCCTATCTTGCTTGCCGGCCCTAGCCGATCTATCTTGCTCGTCGGCCCTAGCCGACCTATCTTGATTGTCGGCCCAAGCCGACCTACTTTGCCGATCGGTCTTAACCGTCCAGCTTTGTTTCTTGAGCCTTAACTAAGACGTGAGCCGAGCCGGATCACCTGTCGGTTCGCCGGTCAAGGCAATCGCCCCGCCTTGGGTTGAGCCAATGCACTCCCTCAATCCCGGAACAAAACTGACCAAACAACATCAGCGAGCCATAAGTTGCTCACGATTGGGGCAAAACCAGGCGGCAACAGGGCCATACAAAGAAGAACACTTAAATAAAAATAAAGGTTTCATTCGTTAAAAAGCGTCGGTCAGACTTTCAAGAAACAAAGTGCAGGAGTGGCCTCAAAGAGCCGGGAACCACATCGGTTTTGGAGGAGCTCTCGGTTACATCCACAGAGGTGTGACTGGACTCGCCCTTTTCTAATACCTTTGCCCCTTCAGCGGCAATTTGCGACCGTCCCTCAGAAGCTGCGGCTTCGCCGGGACCCGGGACAGCACCAGGATCAGTGTCGGAGATGTCGACATATTCGTCCTCTTCTTCTCCTTCGGACTCACCATCATCAGCAGTTTCAGCGTCCAGAAAAGAGAGATCCCATTCTGGATGCTCGCTGGATATCTTCTCTTTGCATTCCTGCAGCCCAAGTTGGAAGGCGTCAACGCCGATAGCATCCTGCCTCCCCTTGAGTATGACGAGCTGCATATTAGCCTCGGCAGCCTGCTTCTCAGCCTCCACGACTTGAGCCTGCAGAATGATATTTTGCTCCTCGAACTCGCCGGCCTGCGTCTCGGATTCTGAGCTCTTGTTGCGGTTGGACACAAGCTCGCCTTGAAGAGCCCGAATCTCTAACTCCAACTTCGCCATCTGAAAAAAGCCAAAGTCAGTCGGCATCACAAGTGACCAGTAGAAGAAGCTAAAAAGGGGGGGGGGGGGGGGGAGGAAAAATGAGATCGTACCTCCTCCTTTCGTCTAGCCAACCTCTTGGCTAACTCCTCAGCCTCACCCCTGGCTCTTGTTCTGTCGGCCCCGACCAGCTCGACTCTCTCCTGCAGATTGTTGATCCTCGACTGCTTGGCTCCAATTTCCTCTCGGGCTTGGGATAACTCGTTGCTCACCCGAGCTATTGTCCCTTGGTGCCACTTAGCGCCCTCCCTCAAGTGAGTTATTTCGCCATCGCGCTGCTTCAACTTTTCCTCCACCTCGCCAAGCATTCTTGTCAAGCATCTTCTTTCATCGTCAGCTTCCCTTCCCAGCCGACCCAAACTTTCACTATGTTCCCGCCGCATCGCCGCCACCTCCGCGGAATGTTTCGACTCGATTCTTGCCAGCTCCAAGCACACGTTATCGTTCTTCGCCAGGAGTTCCTGCAACTCCTCCACTCTATGCTTTTGCTTGGACACTTCGGCCAAGGCGGCCTGGTGTGCAACCCTTATCCCCTTCAGGCTCCTATCGCTAATAGCCATGAGTTCTTCGAACTTCTCAGACACCTTTAGCCGCGATTGGAGCTCGGCGTTGTCCCTCCTGGCTTGAATGCTGGCCCCCGTCACCAAACTCAAACGCCAGCACATCGCCCGAGAAAGCAAAACGCTCTGCGAGACAAAAGATGAATAAAAACCCATGATGGGGTCAATCGGGAAACATCTACCGCATAAGAGAAATAACTTACCCGCGAGGCATAGGCCCGAGTCATCCTCATCAGGGTCGTATTGTCGATGTCGGGAAGGAGATGGACACTTTCGGCCATGCCTTGCTGACCGAACGTGGCATCGACCAGCTCCAAGTCTGCAAACTTGTCCGCTGAAGGATCTGCACCCGGATGCAAGGCCGACCTCATTAAGATGGAAAATGCCTCCTCAACGCCAGCGCTCGAGCTGCCGGGTTGACCGTCCCCGCCTGAGGGACCAATCTGGGTGACCTCCGCATGAGAGGACTTCAATCTCCCA
Organism: Calamus simplicifolius; assembly: GCA_900491605.1. Classification (NCBI taxonomy): domain Eukaryota; kingdom Viridiplantae; phylum Streptophyta; class Magnoliopsida; order Arecales; family Arecaceae; genus Calamus; species Calamus simplicifolius. The sequence goes on from UESW01004517.1 coordinate 172,491, forward strand.
ACCTCTTCTATCAAGGCCCTAGCTTGGACCTCTTCGGATAATTCGGCTAGCCCAAGCACCAGCCTCCCCAGAATCTTTTTCGAGGGAGCCCCCATTGCTGGACTCCCACCTTGCTGCGTCCCCTCCTCCGACGCACCTTTTCCGGTTACCACCATCTGTGTCTCCGCCACAGGGCCCCCCGGGGTCTTGACCCATCCTACCACTTGCGCCTCCTCTGCAGGCTCCACTGAAGCCTCTATCTGGCCCACCTCCTGAACTACCGCGAGCGACCCGACTTCACTACTACCGGACTCCCCTGTGGAGAGACCAAGAGGGAGCTCCCCCTGAACCTCCTTGGCTGCAGCTGTCCCTTCCCCCTCTCCCGCTGGGGCCGGTGATGATCCCTCGGGGACGGAAGGCCCCATAGAAACGACCACCTTCGCCAGATCCGTTGCTGGTTCCTCTTTCATAGGGGACGCGGTCGGACGAACCAACGGAGCCTCGTCTGAGCTATCCGATATCTCTAACACGGGAGGGCCAGGGATCGTGGCTTCTTTCCCCAAATCCTCCTTCACCCCCAGCGCTCCTGTCATGACCGCTCCAGTGTCCGGCGGGCTTCTTGCGGAGGTATGAGCCCTTTTCTCGGGCCTCCCGCTATCCGCGCCACTGCTCTCCCCTGGGCGCTTTCCTCTCTTCCTCTTGAAGAGGCTCGACAACGCCGACCTCTTGGCTGAAAGAATGAAACACGCGCGATCAGATCCAAACACATTCATCGAGAAAATGCGCAGTGAGAAAGGGATAAAAGAAGGGATTCACCTTGCGGGTCCAGGGGGCTGAGCCCGGCTGCAAAGAGGGCCCCCTCCGATAGCAGGTCGTTAGCCGAAAACACTCGGCCATTGCGAAGGACGTCCAAATCCTCTCCTCCTGCGCTGACAAAACTGGATGCATCTCTGCATCCCTAGCAAAGTTTTCCCATTTCCGAGGGAAGCCGGATCCAATGTTTCCCTCTGCGATAACGAACCGGCTCTTCCATCCCTTGATGGAAGACGGATTATCCACAATAACGTTGAAGGACCTCCGGGGTCCAATGTATGGCCACTCTGATTTCCTCCCAGGTATCAGATGGTAGCAGGCGCGAAAAAGGGGAAGAGTGGCGACAATCTGAATTTGGTAGCACATGGAGATAAATCCGATGATGCTCCGCCAACTGTTCGGGGCCACCATCGCCGGCAGATGTTGTAATGGATCATGATTTCCTTCACCAAGGGATGAAGAGGAAAATGAAAGCCCGCCTTCAAACTGTCTTCGTAAATGAAGACCCCAGACTCCAGATCTCGTGAGACCCTATCTCCAGACTCCGGCACCCGCAGAACCACATCTAAGGGCATGCCATACCATTGGTGAATCCTCCCCAAATCCTCAGCGACGATCTCCGAAGCCACATCGTCGGGACTCATCGCCATCTCGATTGAGAAGAGCACAAGACGAAATGACGAGCGTCGAGAAAGGTGAAAGGCCAAACTCTCCAAAAAATAGGACGGGAGGATGATGCGAACATGCATGATATATATAGTGCGACTGTTGCTTTGCTTCCCGCTAAGGAAGCCGCCTTGAGGAGATAGGGCGTCTCGCCCGAGGCGTCCGGAATCGCCTCGACAAACGTCGATCGATCGGGATTCACGACGTGGCGTAATCCCAACGTCACTCTCAGAGGAGCCTTACCCTTGAAGGTACGATGACCCTGTCGCATTAATTAGGGCATCATTGCACGGGCTGTCTAAACCAAAACGTCCCATCCGGAGCACGCCGCTTGGACTTATACTCCCTATGCCCGAACCTACGCTTCGAACTAGGGAGTGGAGGGCATGTGTTGGGGGGTAAAATCGACATTGCATTAACATCCGTGCGAGGCGGCTAAGGTCGGCCCCCTCCGGGCTTCGTAGCTCGGCTCCTTCCGGGCTTCCGTAGCTGGCCCTTTCGGGCTTCCATAGCTCGGCCCTTCCGGGCTTCCGTAGCTCGACCCTTCCGGGCTTCCATAGCTCGGCCCTTCCGGGCTTCCCTAGCTCGGCCCCTTCCGGGCTTCCATAGCTCGGCCCTTCCGGGCTTCCCTAGCTCGGCTCCTTCTGGGCTTCCATAGCTCGGCCCTTCCGATCTTCCGTAGCTCGGCCCTTCCGGGCTTCCATAGCTCGGCCCTTCCGGGCTTCCCTAGCTCGGCTCCTTCCGGGCTTCCCTAGCTCGGCCCTTCCAGGCTTCCATAGCTCGGCTCCTTCCCGAGCTCTCGTAGGTCGCTTCCCCCTGAGTCACCATGGCCCGGCTACGTCAAATAATCCACAATCCAATACCCACCTCCGTGGAACCTGACGCGGGAGAGCCCAGGTTCACCATAACGACATCCTAGACAAGGAATCATGTCGAAACGTGGCCTAGGACCTATCATAACTCCCCCAGGCCGACTCAGCCAGATCTCAGTCATCAAGAAGCTCTCCTAGCCGTCGATCCCCTAACAAACGGGATACGGATTCCAACGGCCCCACAACGGCCTGATTCTATCCATCTCCGTATCCTAACAACCTCTGAACCTTCCAGAAGGTGCTCAAGACATAGGTGACAGCCTATAACTACCACACTGGCAGATTTCCTCAGGTACGCATTTTTTTGCACACACTAGCGCACGTGCCCCCACTCTCACTCTCACTGCTCTCTCCGGCGGCTCGTTGGTGCTCTTGCCCTCTAGAGCTCTCGATTGGCCATCCCCGGAGAGGTCTCCCGGAGAGATCCACCTCCCCATTATCTGGTTGATCGCTGATTTCTTCTCCACTGACTTGAGCGTCGGAGGGTCTTCCACGGAGGGCCACCCCCAACGCCTCCGTGCGAGGACTTTTTGTGCAGGTCCGCCCCCTCTTCCTGGAGATCGACCGTGCCGAGTTGGAGGACGGATCCCGGTGGCAACAGATTTCTTTTCAGAGGATATACATGCAATGCATCAGGCCTAGATCTTCAACAATCCAATAATTTGCTTTTAATGACATAATTAATTCTGAAACCTATTTGTAACTTATTAATATATTATATATATATATATATATATATATATATATATCATTATTTTTTTTAATTCATCTCAAAAAATATAACTAATAAAGAAGAAACACTGAACTTGAAGTCGAACCATTATCACCACCATTTGATCTAGCTGTCCATCGGTAAGTATGTTATAAATGAGAATTATAGATAAGTATTACTAAGATGAGTCAGACAAAATAGGTTATCGAAAATGTTTGACGAATGAAAAAAATCCAATCTGAATTGATAGAAGCAGTGACAAATATATCAATATATATGTAGTAACCCGGTTCAGATGAACCAGGTCTGGTTCAGATGAACCAAGCTCCAGTCTGTTGGGTTCCCCGGACTGACGCTTCGCTTCAGGTAAAGCGTTTAGTCTTTGGGGAAACCCCCGATCTGAGGCATTGCACAGGTGATTAAATATGAAGGAGGAGGACTCCTTCCTTCACGATGGGGCGCTTCATCCTCAGGTACGTTCCCCTGCCACAGAGAGAGAGAGAGAGACAGAGAGAGAGCGTGAGACAGAGAGAGAGAGCGAGAGAGAGAGCGCGAGATGAAAGAGAGGGAGACCGGCCGATCCCTTGCCCGGCGGCATGCTCGCCGCCTCGTCGGGCCTGAGCTTCGGCCGGCGACCCCGCCGGCACTGGGGGAGGTGTCCGGCGGGGTGGTGGTGGAGAGAGAGAAGAGAGAGAGGGCCAATCGGCCCTTCTCTCGCGCAGTGGCGGAAGCCTGGTTGGTTCGGGCCCGGCGACGTGCTTGCCGCCTCGCCGGGCCCGAGCTTCGGCCTGTCGCCTCCACCGGTGCCGGGCGTGCATCCGGTGGAGGTCCGGCCGGCCGTGCCGCCAGCACAGCATCGTGTCGCGCAGATGTGAGAGAGAAAAAGAGTAAAATTGAGGGAGAGAGGAGGAGATTAGTGGCCGGCCGCCGCCGCGGCCGGCTCTGGCCTGGCCACCGGCGGCCGGGCCACCCTCAATTTGGCCGGTGGCGGCCATGGCCACCGGCTAGGTCCCCGTCCCTGTTCGGTGAAACAGGGGATCGGGATGGCTTGGCTGAACTGGGCCGGCTGGGCCGGCCGGTTCAGGGCCTTTTAGGCCGTGCAGCGATCTATTTTGGGGTTAGTTTTTGGGGCCCGTAACGGGCCGAGATTAGTAAAATAATTATATGACTAGAATCTGGGTTAATTCTAGTTTCTTGGGGTATTTTTACTTCCCCAATTGGGTGTGTATAGTGGGAGATATTCGAGCCCAAAGTTGGGCCCGTGAACTAGTCTGGGTAGAATTCTAAGGGTCATTTTAATATTCTTTTCTAATAGATTAATTGTGTAAAATGATCCTGTAGGTGCTCAGACATCTGACTAGCTGATATATATACATGTTGGATTGCGTACTGAGGTAAGTAAGCCAGTTATCAGTATTTAATAAATTATTTTATTCATTATATGAATATTTAAATTGTGAATTATATTGTGACATAAAGAATTGTTATGATATTGGCTAAATTGTAAGTAGATGAATATTATGAACACATGGTTGTTTATGTGCTATGATTTCATATATGGATGCTATGCATGAGAGATGCAGTTATTATGACATTGATGTGATATATTACATGCAATTGTTCAGTAAGTATAATCCACTGTTTATGCAATATAGAGATGTTATTGATATGTTTGTGCATGATGTGAGGTACTGTTATGTGTTGCTGCGGTTCTCCTTTATCATGTCATGCCACACACACATCTAGAGGATGTTTTCTGATGATTTATGCCACCTACACATCTAAAGGATGTGTTCTGCTTGTTTATGCCATCACACATCTAGAGGATGTGTTCTGCTTGGGTCCGAAATGGCATCACGCATCTAGAGGATGTGTTCTGAGTTACTATGAGGTGGCATCACACATCTAGAGGATGTGTTCTGCTTGGTTCGAGGTGGTATCACACATATAGAGTATGTGTTCTGGTGGATTATGATATGGCGTGACCCTGGTATCTGAACCCTTTCAGTAGGGGGATGCTTGTTGGTACACTATTGAGATATTGCAGGGCCGTGGGTCACATTTACAGCTACCATTGAGAGTATAAATAGTGGGTTTACTTACATTGCATGTTTGAGTATTTGTGGAATGTTTAAGCATGCAAATCATTTATATGCTTATAGATTGTTATGCTATGATTTGACTGTATAACGTGGCTTACTTATTGAGTGTAAGCTCATAAAAATCTTACAATGTTTTTGTCAGAGCCACGAGATTGAAGATGGATGGTTGGGGTGATGGATCTTCTATTAAATAAATCAAGACCCATTATTTTGTTGTAACCCCAGTATTGCTTATGTGTAGGGCTTGATGCCCAAACTTTATTATTGTGGTGTGTAAGGGTTTGTAACCCAAAATTTTTAGTATTCAGTGATGAATTTGGCTTGATGATATATATAGTGGTGTTATATGTTAAAATTTTATGATGCCTTGCGTGCCCGGCACGCGGCGGGTTGTCACCCTAGCCCGATATTTGGGTCTGGGGCGTGACAGCTTTAGTGGTATCAGAGCTCGGTTATGACCCTAGGGACACAGACATATTGACATGATAACACGTAGAGAACATATTTTGATGACATTATACTTAGAGACATCTGACACTTTAGCTTATGATGATATTAACCACATCTAATTTAACAGGAAATAGTTATGGCTCACCGTACTAGGAGCCAACAATATGAGGAGGTCTCTCTGGCCGGTAATGCTGATCAGCCGGTGGGTCAAGGAACTACTGGAGGTACGGCCCTTGCCAACCCAGTAGGAACTGAGCACCAGCGATTCTAGTCCGAGATGCTTCAAGCTCTCTCGGGTATGGCACAGTCTATGCAGGACATGTAGCATCAGATCCAGCAGGCTTTGACCACTCAGTCTGCACCCCCTTCTGCTCTGACTCAGCCTACCCTTCCTGTTCCGCAGCTACAGCCAACCTTACCCACTCAATCAGCACCGCCGACCCAGTCTGCTTTATCTCAATCCTGGGTGGAGAACGGCAGCAGCTTTGCAGATTTCAAGAAGTTTGCCCCTGCTCCTTTCTCTGGTTCAAGCAACCCTATTGATGCTGAGAGATGGGTGCGAGATATGGAGTAGGCTTTTATGGCCCATGGTAGTCAGGAGATGGAGAGGATCAGATTTGCTACTTATCTTCTCCAAGGAGAGGCTTATGACTGGTGGTTAGTAGAGGAGCAGCGTCGGGGTGGTCAGACTATTTCTTGGGAACAGTTTAAGGAGGCATTCTTCGACAAGTATTTTCCCAGGAGTATGCAGAGGCGGATGGAATCAGAATTTCTTAAGTTGGAGCAAAGGAATCTTTCGGTGGCCCAATATGAAGCTGAATTCACCAGGTTGGCCCGTTTTTCTCCAAGCATAGTATCTAACGAGATGGCCAAGATCACCGATTCACGGAGGGACTTCGACCCAGGCTGATGCAGGCGGTCAACGCATTTGAGCTTCACACCTACAGTGCCGTGGTAAATAAGGCCTTAGTAATTGAGAGAGATATGAATACGGTTCAGAGGGATTGGGAGCAGCAGAAGAAGAGGAAAGGGCATAATTCTAGCCAGCCCCCAGCTCATGCCAAGAAGAGAGGTGCACCCCAGGCCCCAGGAGGACAACCAATAGAGAGACTTGCTGCTTTCGCTGTGGGAATTTCCACCCGGGGAGACCTTGCCGTGGAGTGTCTGGTGCCTGTTTCTCCTGTGGAAAGACTGGCCATAAGATAGCCACATGTCCCCTTCGAAAGAACCAGCAGCCATCTTCCAGTCAAGGGATGAGTCAGCAGCAGCAGTAACCACCGAGGACTCAGGGAAGGGTCTTTGCTCTTACTCAGCAGGATGCTGCCACTTCTAATTCTGTGGTGATAGGTATATCAATATTTCACATCTAGCATTACATTCTTATCCTGTGCAATGCATTAATAATTAGTTGGACATTATATTCGTATTGTTAAAATGAAATTTCATTTACGTCCAGGAATGATTAAGATAGGCAATGATTATGCTCAGACTCTAATTGATCCGGGTGCCATGCATTCGTTTATATCTGACACCTACCTTGGCAAGAATGCATCATTGACATCTGAACCTCTAGACCATGAATTACACATTGCCTTTCCAAATGGTGATACTATGAAAGTTGATACTGTATGTAAATCCTGCTTGATTATCATTGAGGATAGGAAGCTGAATGCCAATCTTATTATCCTTCCACTGAAATTTGTTGATGTTATCCTTGGCATGGATTGGTTAGCTTCCTATCATGCTTCTGTAGACTATTTCAGGAAGATCGTCAAGTTCAAAATTCCTTGTCAGCCCGAATTTAGTTTTACTGGTGGCCAGAAATTTCTAGCCTCAGTGTTTATTTCGGCACTACAGGCTGAAAAGTATCTGAGGAGTGGTGGCCAAGGATTTCTTGCTGTTATTAATGATCTTCAAAAGAAAGAGGCCAAGTTGAAGGATATTCCTATAGCTAGAGAATTCCTGATGTCTTTCCGGATGAATTATCGGAGTTGCCCCCTGACCGGAAGGTTGAGTTCTCCATTGATTTGATTCCTGGAACTGGACCTATATCCAAGGCCCCTTATCGAATGGCCCCGGCTGAGCTAAAAGAGTTGAAGGACCAATTGCAGGAACTCCTAGATCGGGGATTTATCAGGCCTAGTGCTTCTCCTTGGGGTGCTCCAGTTCTATTTGTTAAGAAGAAGGATGGCAGTCTTCGACTATGCATTGATTACCGGGAAATCAACAAGGTGACAGTGCGAAATAAGTACCCTTTGCCGAGGATTGATGACTTGTTTGACCAACTTCAAGGAGCCCGGGTATTCTCTAAGATTGATCTTAGGTCAAGTTATCATCAGCTTAAAGTCAAGGATGGGGATGTGCCTAAGACAGCTTTCAGAACTAGATATGGCCATTATGAGTTTTTGGTGATGCCGTTTGGGTTGACCAATGCCCCGGCAGCGTTCATGGATTTGATGAACAGAATATTTAGGCCATACTTGGATCAGTTTGTGGTTGTATTTATTGATGATATTTTGATCTATTCCAAGAGTCTCAGGGAGCATGAGGACCACTTGAGGATTGTGCTTCAGACTCTTCAGGAAAAGAAGCTTTATGCCAAGCTGCAGAAGTGTGAGTTTTGGTTGGACCAAGTAGTTTCTTGGGTCACGTAATTTCTGTGGATGGCATCTCTGTGGACCCGAAGAAGATTGAAGCTATTATTAGCTGGAGCCGACCTTCCAATGTGACTGAAGTCAGAAGCTTCTTGGGGCTAGCGGGTATTATCAAAATTTGTGGAAGACTTCTCTCGCATCGCTCTACCCCTAACTTGTTTAACCCAGAAACGAGTGAAGTTTGACTGGTCAGAGGAGTGAAGAAAGTTTTCAGGAGTTAAAGCAGCGCTTGGTGTCAGCTCCTATCCTTGTTCTTCCGATAGGATCTAAGGGTTTTACACTTTATACTGATGTCTCTCGGAAAGGATTGGGATGTGTCCTAATGCAGAATGGAAAGGTGATAGCCTATGCTTCCAGACAGCTGAAGCCTTATGAGCAGAATTATCCTACTCATGATCTGGAATTAGCTGCGGTGATTTTTGCTTTGAAGATTTGGCGGCATTATCTCTATGGGGTGTCCTGTGATGTGTATACAGACCATAAGAGTCTAAAATATATCTTCACACAGAAGGAGCTTAATTTGAGGCAGAGGAGGTGGTTGGAACTTCTGAAGGACCTCGAGAGGTGGAGATTGGACTGAGAGTACAGCATCTGATGGACTTGTTGCTGCACTTATTCTTCAGCCGACTCTTGTTGACAGAATTAAGTCCTCCCAGATGGAAGATCCAGATTTTAAAGAATTAAAGTTGTTGTTCAGTCAGGAGATAGTGGATTTTATGTAATGGATGATGGATCCCTGAGATTTGAGATTTGAAGGCAGACTTTGTGTACCTAGTAATGAGGAGTTGAAAGCCGAGATTTTGAAGGAGGCTCACTACTCTCCCTATACTGTGCATCCTGGTGGTACTAAAATGTATAGAGACTTAAAGGAGAATTTTTGGTGGAAAGGGATGAAGAGGGATATTGCTCAGTTTGTGGCCAAGTGCTTAGTATGTCAGCGAGTGAAAGCCGAGCATCAAAAACCCGCGGGACCTCTTCAATCTTTGATGATTCCTCAGTGGAAATGGAAAAAGATTACTATGGATTTTGTGACTGGTCTGCCCAAAACTCCCAGGAGTAATGATGCTGTTTGGGTTATTGTGGACAGACTGACAAAGTTAGCTCATTTCCTACCTTTCAGAGTTGGAGTCTCGAGTGACAGATTGGCTAGCTTGTATTTGGAGCAGATTGTGAGACTCCATGGTGTTCCTGTCTCTATTGTATCTGACCGGGATACCAGATTTGTATCACAGTTTTGGAAGAGTCTTCATAAAGCCTTGGGGACCAAATTGAACTTCAGTACGCTTATCATCCCCAGTCTGATGGGCAGTCAGAAAGGACCATTCAGATTCTAGAAGATATGTTGCGCGCCTGTGTAATGGACTTGGGTGGGGCTTGGGATAACCACTTATCTTTGGTGGAGTTTGCTTATAACAATAGTTATCAAGCCAGTATCCAGATGGCCCCATTTGAGGCTTTGTACGGTAGGAGGTGCAGATCTCCTTTATGTTGGGATGACGTAGGGGAAAGAAATTGCTAGGCCCTGAGCTGATCCAGCAGACAGTTGACAAGGTGCATTTGATCAGGGAGCGTCTTTGTACAGCTCAGAGTAGGCAGAAAAGTTATACTGATGTCAGAAGGAGAGAGTTAGAATTCCAGGTTGGGGATCATGTTTTCTTAAGGGTATCACCAACCAAGGATGTGATGAGATTCGGGGTTAGAGGAAAGCTTAGTCCATGCTATATTGGACCTTTTGAGATCTTGAGCAGAGTTGGGGAGGTTGCATACAGCTTAGCACTGCCTCGATTTTATCTGGTGTTCACAATGTATTCCATGTATCTATGCTGAGGAAGTATGTTTCAGACCCCAGTCATGTAATAGCTTATGAGCCTATTCAGTTGAGGAAGGATTTATCATATGAGGAACATCCTCTGTGTATCGTGGACCGCAAGGATCAGATTCTGAGGCGGCGTACCATCCCTTATGTCAAAGTTCAGTGGAATAATCACTCTGAGAGGGAGGCTACTTGGGAGCTGGAGGAAGAAATTAAAACGAAGTATCCACAATTATTTGAAGGTAATTTATCTATCTTAGATTGTTGACTTTTGAGAATTATAGTATACCAATTTCGAGGTCAAAATTTTTATAAGGAGGGGAGGATGTAGTAACCCGGTTCAGACGAACCAGGTTTGGTTCAGATGAACCAGGTCTGGTTCAGATGAACCAAGCTCCAGTCTGTTGGGTTCCCCGGGCTGACGCTTCGCTCCAGGTGAAGCGTTTAGTCTTCGGAAAACCCCCGATCCGAGGCGTTGCACAGGTGATTAAATATGAAGGAGAGGACTCCTTCCTTCACGCTGGCACGCTTCATCCTCAGGTACGTTCCCCTGCCAGAGAGAGAGAGAGAGAGAGAGAGACAGAGAGAGAGAGCGTGAGATAGAGAGAGAGCGTGAGACAGAGAGAGCACGAGATGAAAGAGAGGGAGACCGACCGATCCCTTGGTTCAGGCCCGGCATGCTCGCCGCCTTGCCGGGCCTGAGCTTCGGCCGGCGACCCCGCCGCACCCGGGGAGGTGTCGGCGGGGTGGTGGTGGAGAGAGAGAAGAGAGAGAGGGCCAATCGGCCCTTCTCTCGTGCGGTGGGGAAGCCGGTTGCTGGTTGGTTCGGGCCCAGCGCGTGCTCGCCGCCTCGCCGGGCCCGAGCTTCGGCCTGTCGCCTCCACGGCGCCGGGCATGCGTCCGGTGGAGGTCCGGCCGGCCAAGGTGGCCGGCTGTGCCGCCGGCACAGCATCGTGCCGCACGGATGTGAGAGAGAAAAAGAGTGAAATTGAGGGAGAGAGGAGGAGATTAGTGGCCGGTCGCGGTGGCGGCCAGGCCGCCCTCAATTTGGCCGGCGGCGGCCCTGGCCGCCGGCTAGGTCCTCCCCTGTTCGGGTGAAACAGGGGATCAGGATGGCTTGGCTGAACTGGGCCGGCTGGGCCGGCCGGTTTAGGGCCTTTTGTGCCATGCAGCGATCTATTTTGGGGTTAGTTTTTGGGCCCCGTAACATACCGGATTAGTAAAATAATTATATGGCTAGAATCTGGGTTAATTCTAGTTTCTTGGGGTATTTTTACTTCCCCAATTGGGTGTGTATAGTGGGAGATATTCGAGCCCAAAGTTGGGCCCGTGAACTAGTCTGGGTAGAATTCTAAGGGTCATTTTAATATTCTTTTCTAATACATTAATTGTGTAAAATGATCCTGTAGGTGCTCAAACATTTGACTAGCTGATATATATACCTGTTGGATTGCGTACTGAGGTAAGTAAGCCATTATCAGTATTTAATAAATTATTTTATTCATTATATGAATATTTAAATTATGAATTATATTGTGACATAAAGAATTATTATGGATATTGGCTAAATTGTAAGTAGATGAATATTATGAACACATGGTTGTTTATGTGCTATGATTTCATATGGATGCTATGCATGAGAGATGCAGTTATTATGACATTGATGTGATATATTACATGCAATTGTTCAGTAAGTATAATCCACTGTTTATGCAATATAGAGATGTTATTGATACGTTTGTGCATGATGTGAGGTACTGTTATGTGTCGCCGCGGTTCTCCTTTATCATGTCATGCCACACACACATCTAGAGATGTTTTCTGATGATTTATGCCACCTTCTAGAGGATGTGTTCTGCTTTTTATGCCATCATACATATATACATATATATATATATATGTATATATATGTATATATATATATATATATATGTATATATATATGTATAATATGTATGTATGTATGTATAATATGTATATATGTATACATATATATATATACTGTATATGTTGATATATGTAGTATACATA